>VMDO01011968.1:0-64327 GCA_007922755.1 Pedetes capensis | reverse complement strand
TGAATTGTGGTGCTGGAGACGTCTATTGAATATACCATGGACTGCCAAAAGAACCAACAGATCTGTCCTAGAAGAGGTACAACCAGAGTGCTCCTTGGAAGCAAAAATGGCCAAACTGCGTCTTACATATTTCGGACATGTGGTCAGGAGAGAACAATGCCTGGAGAAGGACATCATGTTTGGAAGAGTGGCAGGTCAATGGAAAAGAGGAAAACCCTCCACCAGATGGGTTAATACAGTGTCTGGAACAATGGGCTTAAACATAAATAAGATGGTTTTCCTGGCACAGAAATCGGCAAGTGTTTCGATCTGCTGTACATAGGGTCGCTATGAGTCGACCTAACAACAACAACAACAACAACAACAACAACAACTATGCTGTTTTGATACTATAGGCTTTGTATTTTAATTTGAAATCAGGTATTATGATACTTTCAATATTGCTGTTTTTGCTCAGTATTTCTTTTGCTATTTGGGGTATTTTGTACTTTCATATGAATTTTAGGGTTTATTCTATTTCTGTGAATAATATCATTGGAATTTTAATAGGGATTGCATTGAATCTGGAGATCATTTTCAGTCATAGCCATTTTCACAATATTATTTCTACTGATACATAAATTTGAAAGTGCTTTCCATTTTCTAGTGTCTTCTTAAATTTCTTTCTTCAGTTTTAAAATTTTAATTGTAGAGTTCTTTCACCTCTTGGTTAAGTTTATTATTAGTTTTTTTTTTTTTTTTAGGCTATTGTTAATGCGTGGATGGGGTTTAGCTCCGTTGATAGGGTGTGCCATGCTGCACTCTCAGAGGATTCATGTTCAGTCCCAGCACCTCATTAACAGAAGAATGACATGGCGATCCACAACCAAAGCAATCCCGAAACAATCAGCCATTGAAAAGCCTATGAAAGTCACTATGGGTCAGATCTAACTCAACAGCACCTAACAATAACAACAACACTGTCAATGGAATTGTTTTCATTGTTTCTCAGTTTGTTAATTATTGGCATACAGAAAAACAATTGAT
Source organism: Pedetes capensis (assembly GCA_007922755.1). Classification (NCBI taxonomy): domain Eukaryota; kingdom Metazoa; phylum Chordata; class Mammalia; order Rodentia; family Pedetidae; genus Pedetes; species Pedetes capensis. The sequence continues at coordinate 63,301 of VMDO01011968.1, read as the reverse complement.
TTTTACCTGTTGATTTTGTGTCTTGCTACTTGGATAAAATTACTTATCAGACCTAAGACTTTTCTGGTGAAGTCTTTAGAGTTTTTAAGTGTAGGATAATATTGCTTGCGCCTGCAGCTCTGCCACTATGGTGGCCGATCCTGTCAGATCTTGGAAGCTAAGCAGGATCTGGCCTGGTTAATACTTGGATGGGAGACTGCCTGGGAACATCAGGTGCTGTAGGCTTGGGAGAAGGACCTGGCAAACCACTCCCAAAACACTATCAGCCATTGAAAACTCTATGAATAGCACAGAAGCACTAATAATACTGTTTCGCCTATTGTACTTATGGTTGCTGAGTTGGACACCAACTCGACAGCAACAACAATATTGTCTGCAAATAGAGACAATTTGAATTTTTTCTTTCCTATCTAAATCTCTATTATTTCTTTCTCTTGCATTATTGCTCTGGCTAGGAATTCTATCAGAACTTTGAGGAAGGATTATCATTAGTGTTTCTCAAAATATCCCATAAAATTGAAAGGGAAAGAATGCTACCAAGCTTATTCTATGATGCCATTATTACACTGATACCAAAACCAGATAAGGACACAACAAAAAAAGAAAAGTATAGACCAATTTCCCTGATGAACATAGATGGAAAAAATCTCAACAAAATACTTGCAAACTGTATCGACAACATATTGAAAATCATACATGATGGTCAAGGTGGTTGATTCCAAGAATACAAGGATAGTTCAACATATGCAAGTCAATAATATAATACAACACATAAATAGAAACAGAGGCATAAATCACGTGATCATATCAATAGATGGAGAAAAGACCTTTGTCTAAGTTCAATATCCCTTGAAGAAACTAGGAATAAAGCCCGGTGCGGTGGCAAATGCCTGTAATCCCAGCGGCTTGGGAGGCAGAGGCAGGAGGATCGCAAGTTTGAGACCTGAGGCAGTCTGCATAATTTAGACAGACTCTGTTTCAAAAAGTAAAAAATGGGCTGAGGGTGCAGCTCAGCGGTTCAGCACGTACAGAGCATGCAAGCACAAGGCCCTGGGTTCAACCCCCAGTACCACAAAAATAGTAAATAAATAAATAAAAAATAAAGAAACTAGGAATAGAAGAAACATACCTCAACTTCGGCTATAAATGACAACCCCATACCCAACATTATACTCTATTCAGTGACTCTACTCAGTTCTTGCCTTTCCTTTGTTGGGAATCTCTTTTTTATTACTTCAATCTTATTGCTTATTATATATTTGTTTAAAGTGTTTCTATCCTCTTGATTTAATTTTTGGTATGTCTTATGTGTGTAGAAATTCATCTAGATTTACTACTTTTGGGGCTATAAGTTTTCAAATTATTCCGTGATGATCCTCTGTATTTATATGATATCTATTGCAATGTTCCCTTTTTAAACTCTATAATTTTATTAATTTGTCTAGGTGCTTTTCAGTCTTTTTTATCTTTTCAAAGAATCAACTGTTTCATTGATTCTTTGTACTCTTAGTCTCCACCTAATTAATTTCTGCCTTGATTTTGTTATTTCTTTCTGTCTATTACTTTTGGGAGTGGCATGTCATTATTTCTTTCTGTCTATTGATTTTTAGAGTGGCTTCTTCTGGATTTTTTTTTTACTGTACTGGGGTTGAGCCCAGGGCCTCACACATGCTTCACCACTGAGTCACAGTACAGTCCTTTTTTTTATGTTTTATTTTGAGATAGAGTCTTGCTAAGTTGCATGGGTTGCCTCTGGCCTCAATTTGCCATCCTCCTGCCTCTGCCTCTTGAGTCGCTAAGATGACAGATGTGTACCACTGTGGCCATGCAGCTCGTCTCCATTTTTTTTTCTTTTTTTTTAAGACTTAGAGGTACATCAGTAAGTTATACATTTGAGTTTTCACTGATTTTTTAATGTAAGCCTTTGTAGAAATAAAGTTCCCTCTTAGAACTGCCTTTGTTGTATACCAGTTGTTCTGGTAAGTTGTGTGTTTATTTTCATTTGATTCTAGGCATTTTAAAATTTCCTCCCTGAGTTTTTTTTGATTACCCACTCATCTTTCAAGAGTGTACTATTCAATCTCCATGTGTTTGTATAATTCTGTAGTTTCTCTTGATATTGACTTCCAGGTTTTTTTTTTCACTATGATCTGATATGATACAAGAAATTATTTTGATTTTTTAAAATATTTGTTAAGACTTGGTTGTGGCCTAAAATGTGACTTATTTTGGCAAAAGTTCCATGGGCTACTGAGAAGAATGTGTATTCCACAGCTATTGGATAGAATATTCTTTAATTCTTAAGTCCATCTGATCTATAGTATAGTTTAACCCTGAAGGCTTTTTCTTTTGTCTAGATGTTTTATCTAATAAAGAGAGTTATGGGTTGAAGTCACCTACTATTAATATATTTGGACCTATGTTTTTAGGCTCAAGAGTGTTTGTCTTATAAAATTGTTTGCATAAGCATTTGGTGCATATGTATTTGGAATTATTATATCTTTTGGCTTAAAATTATGTACATATATATGTGTGTACACACACACACACACACACACACACACGTAAAATTTGGCAGTACTTGGAGGTTGAACCCAAGGCCTTGCACATACTTTGAAAATGCTCTACCACTGGGCTGCACCTGCAGCCCATTTTTTAATTTTCTTGTCTTGAGACAGGGTCTCTCTAAGTTACATAGGCTGCCTCTTGCCTCAAACCTGTGATCCTCCTGCCTCTGTCTTCCCAGTTGCTGGGATTACAGATGTGAGCCACTGTACCTGGCTGGCTTGAAGTACACTTTGCTAGATATGAGTAGAGCTACTCAGGTTTGTTTTCAGCTTCTACTTGCTTTGTATATTGACTTCTATTGCTTTGCTTTCACTTTGTATGTCTTTGCCAATGAGATATGTTTCTTGTGGACAACAATCAGTTGGATGTTGTTTTTTAATCAAATCATCTAGTCTGTGTCCTTAAATTGGAGCATTCAGAACCTTGCATTTAAGGTTATTACTGACAGTTGTTTGATGATTCTGTAATTTTCTTGATTTTTTTCCTGGTTGATTCAAGAACTACTTGTGCCTTTTCTTTCTCCCTTATTCATCTTATTAGATTATTCATTTACTAAGTGAAACATGTTTAATTATTCCCTAGTTCTCTTTTGTTCATGTATTTCTCTTATAATTTTTTCTTTCCTGAGCTCTCATGTTTGTGACTTTCTTCCTCCTCTTTGTGTAATTATCTTCAGCAATGCTGGCTTAGCAGAGATGAATTGTTTTAGCTTGTGTTTATCTTGGATAGCTCTTATTTCTATATCATTATCAAAAGATAACTTTGCTGTGTACAGAAATCTTAGTTGTCAGTTATTTACTTTCAGGGCTTGAAATATATCATTTCATGCTTTTCTAGGTATTAGGCTTTCTACTGAGAGTTCTTATGTAATCCTGATGAGTTTGCCTTTGTAACTAAGTTGCTGTTTTTCTCTTGCATCTCTTAATGTTGATTCTTCATTCCATAATTTTGGTATTTTAACTATAATGTGACCTAAAATTTTCTTTTCTAGACATTTCTATTTGGGGTTCTAAATGCTCACTAGGGACTGGGATTTAGCTCAGTTGGTAGAGTGCCACTCTGCAGTCTCTAAGGTCCTGGGTTCATTTCCCAGCACTGCAAAAATGGGAGAAGTACATGGCAATCTACTCCTGGGGCAATCCTGAAACAATCAGCTACTGAAAACCATATATAGGTCCCCATGTGTCAGACACAATTTGAAGGCACCTAGCAGCAACAAATGCTTACTATACTTGGATGTCCATATCTTTCTCTAGATTTGGGAAATTTTATACTATAACTTCGTTAAATAGGTATTCTGTGCCATTAGCTTGTATTTCATTTTCTTCTGCTACCACATGAATTTTTAGATTTGATCTCTTTATTTTGTCCCAGAGTTCTTGAACATTGTGGTCATGCCTGTTTTTCTTTTTCTTTTTAATTGCTTTTTGAATGTAATATTTCCTCTGCTTCATCGTCAATCTTTGACATTCTTTCTTCTGCTTGATCTAATCTACTGGTAATACTTCCAACTGCATTTTTAAAAATTTGATTTGTTGACTCTTTTTACTTCCAGCAATTCTCCCCCAAACCCAAATCTCAATTTTCTTGCTGAATTTCTCATACATGTTGGTGACTTTCTTCTCAAGGTCCTGAATTGCCTTCCTTAATTTAGTCATCTGCTTGCTTGAATCTTCTTTGAGGTGATTGATCATTTTTTAAAGTAGGCATTTGAACTCTTTGTCTGACATTTCAACCATTTCAGCATCTCTGGACTCAGCTTTTGAGGAATTGTGAACTTTTGAAAGAGTGATGTTGACTAGCCCCTATGTATTTCTGGTGTTTTTTTCTAAATTGAGATTTGCATATCGGTTGGGATAGATATCCCTTCTAGTTTTATTTGGTGGTTTCGATTGTGAGCAAATTTCTCTTAAAGACTCAATTACAAGTGCCACTCACAGAGAAGAAAAAAATGTTCAGGCTGGTACACTTTGTAGGCTGAGGGCTGGACTGATCAAGGATCACTTATTTACTTCAGGAGTGCATTCACTTTAGAATATTCTCTTCTCTGCATATCAGGGACTGCTCCTGACCACACTGAGCTTACAGACTGTAGACTGGGCAAGTTCACACTCACTACACAGGCCTCTTATTTGTGTACTCAGGAGTGGCAAGTGTCTAAGTATACAGTGTCCCCTGAGTGAGTCGGGGGGTGGGGAAAGCAAACACTGAACTGAGATCTCTACTGGATGGGGAGAACTGAGTGACCTGGCACTCTGCCTACTAGTCTTAGTGCTTTCTTATCTTGTCTAGCAGTAAACCACCCTGTATGAGGCAAGAGGCTCTGGGAATTGATCTTCTGGACATGGGTTCTGAGATCTCTTTCTCACCCAGAAACAAACCACAAGTGGCATAGAGACAGCTCAGGAGGCTGAGCAATCTGCTGGCCATCTGTCTCTGTAGTAATATTCCAATGATGAGCTTCACTCCTTGCTGCTAAGTGAAAAGACACCAACCACTATGCCCATCACAGTCTGAGCTCCCTGATGCTTAAACTTCTCAGTGAGTCTGTGTCCAACTTCCACTCTCTCCACAACTACTCTTTGTGGCTATCTCCCATCCAGACACTGTGTTACTACTTCTCCAGGATCCCTAAGTTGCAATTGTTTCTTGTTTCTATGTCCTCAGTGTAGCTCATTTTAAATAAGTTGATATTATTCAGTTTTAAGATAGAGATCAGCAGCTGTAATAATAAAATTTCAATGTCCTGTGCAAGCTTTAATGTTAATTTTGAAGCCATTTTGAAAGTGTCTACTGAGATAAGATTTTCTTTCTAGTAATATAATGATTTGTGACATTCTTCTCTTTTTTTTTGACAGACAACCTAGAATATTTTCAGCTTACATAATATACCTCTAATAAAAATCTACTTATGTTTCTGTGGGTGGACAGAGTCATAGCATGAAATAGTGCTAGGTGCCAGCAGTACTTCTGTTAATAAAGATGCTGGAGAAATATTTGATTTAAACATTAGGGGCTAGGTTCTTTTTCTTGTTTCTTTTGAAATATGCCAAGCCATTTTTACTGCTGTACTTTAGATTGTTTACAAAAGTCAAATACTTACTTATCTTGACATGAATTCCAAGCAATCCTTTCACATGGGGCATTTTAGGCAGTTACTGTGAAATTTAAACTATATTGAACTTGTTTATTTGGTTTAGGAGATGTTTCTTTATAATGATTTTATTAAATGTGTCTTTCATTTTTCAGGGAATTACACAGAGGTAAATCAACTTCATGAATATTTTTGAGAGAAATTATTAAGTGACAATTATATTACGCTATTTTATTTAAAGGATTTAAATTAGATGTATAAAGATTTTAGCTGTTAAAGTTTTCCTTTTCACTGGCTTCACTGAGCTAATTTGATTTTATGAACCTTTCAAAACCATAGTTTCTGGCCCTTTGGCTTTCTCTCATTCAAAAATGCAAGAAATCCATTCGCTTTCCCAACCAACATTCAAAATTCATCAGTTAGAACCAGTCAATTTCAAAGATCTCATTGACCCCAAACTTCTAATATTTAATTTCTGCTTATAGAATCTTTCCTTGCCCTTACTTTAAGCCATGATTTGTTTCACTTCCATACTATCTTACTGATGTTTCTGCTGTTTCAATATTTCATCTGTCTGTCTCTTCAGTTTAGACTCTTCTAATCACCACACTATGTTCTCTTACACTTAGTGCCCTTTGGTATTCTGAGCACATCAGTCCCCAACCCTGCAGACATCCAAGCATCTGATTTGCTTGTGCTTGCTTCCTAGTATTATTTTGTAGCACAAAGTCACATTACTGGGTAAATGATGTTTAGCACAATAGATAAAAGAGTATAGGAAGTGAAATTGTTATTGTTAGATGCTATTGAGTTGAGTCTGACTCATAGTGACCCTCATAAGAGTTTTCAGTTGCTGATTTTTTGGGATTGCTTCAAGAGTGGATTGCCATGTCTCTCTCTTGTTTTTGTGGTGCTGGAGATTGAACTCAGGTCCTCAGAGAGTGGGGAGCAGCACTCTACCCACTGAACTAACCCCACCCCTTGGAAGAGAAATAGAGCTTTGGGAATATATGATATTTTTAAAGGGATGGATAGAGTTCAACTTGATGGACTTTGTGGGGAATGAATGAAAATGTAGCTGGAAATGTGAGTTAGATATAGATCATGTAAGTGCCTAAAGTACTATGCCAAGGAATTTAAGCTCATTATATGGGTAATGGCCTGCAGCGGTAGCCCTGTGGCATCCAATCCCGTCAGATATCAGAAGCTAAGGAGGGTCGGGCCTGGTTAGTACCTGGATGGGAGACCACCTGGGAACACCAGAAGCTATAGGCTTGGGAGAAGGACCTGGCAACCCCCTCCCAAAAATCAATCTGCCATTGAAAACCCTATGAACAGCAGAGAAGCACTGACAATAGTGTTTCCCCTGTTGTACAAAGGGTAGCTATGAGTCTGATAGTGACTCGACGGCACCTAACAACAACAACAACATATGGGTAATGAGAATCAATAACAGTATCTAAGGAGGTAGATGATATTTTAGAGCTGCATTTTGAGAAATAAAATATTTAAAACAGTATGGAAGATGATTCTCATATTAAAGGTTAATTGAGTGCCATCAGACTAGTTAGGAGACTGTTGAGACTTCAGTCATAAGAAATGTGGTCTGAACTTACTGGCTGAGGTAGTAATGAAGAACTGACTCTTATTTACTATGTACTTCAGTAAATTCTGAGAGAAATAATGGCTTTTATAGAAACTATGTAGAAAATTTGTCTGTTTGCTGCTTAATTTCTGTCAGAGAACTGAGATGGTCTTAACTTTCAGTGCTATAAATGAAGTTAAGACCATTGAACCTGCCTTAAATGATTTAAGAGGGTTGTAATTGAATTGTCATTATGATCACAAATCTTTGCCCAGAAGTGATAAAATTATTTGGAAATATTTTGTACTTTTAAAGGAGCTACTTAGATCCTGGATCGAGATTTTTGGCAGACCTGTCTGTGTTACCCTTATGACTCAGGGAGCCAGATGAATTGAGAATCCTAGATAACTCTAGTTAGAACCCACAACTTTGAAAGAAAGATGGATGATTATTGCATGACATTATCTTGGGTAGGAAATAAAAGCATAGTATAAATTTGTTTGGACATTTTCCTCTCTGTCTTTTGATGCCGTGAATCTTCTAAATCATTTTAAATACAAATTCTAAGATCTGGGCTGAAGAGAAGAGAAATTTCCAACTTTGTCAGATATTTTATCATTTCTTATAGTTAAGTGTTTTTGCCATAACTTAAGATATATGTGTGTGTGTGTGTGTGTGTGTGTGTGTGTGTGTGTGTGTTGCTTGTACTGGTTGAATAGAAGTAGCTAAAAATTTCCAATTCCATTATTCTCCCCTCAAAAAGAATAATAAGTCAAAATTTTGATTATTTTCATGTAACTAGTTCCTTGCTAAAGCTACATATTCTTTTTTGTTTTATTTCTGTGAGATTTTTAGGTGGATATATAAGTATTTTGTGTTCAGCCAATCATAGTGGAGCAGAGATTCAATTATTAATCTTTAACAACTAGTATATACATCAAACATTTACTAATTTAGTTTGCTGTATTTGGAAAGACACCTGGCAACAACAAACTTAGAAAGGAATTGATGTTTTGCATAAAAATTCTCATACTATAATTTTTTTTCTATCTTATATTAAGTTTGGTGTATACTTGCTATAATCTTTCCAGCCTTTCTAAATAATGTCAGTTTTTGAAAGACAGGATTGAGTTTCTCATCTTTGAGTCAGTGCGTTTTCTATACAACATTTCCCTGTTTGTCTCATTTAATAGATTTTAGTGAAATCAAACTCAATAGTGCCACTGATAGCCCAGGAAAAAAGCATTTTTATTAGTATCTTAAGTCACTTTAAGCTACAGCACTGCCATATAAGTATTGAAAATATCTTTTAAATTTTGTTCTATTCAACAAACTGCATTGAATATTTATATTTCAACCTTTTTTTTGTTAGGGACATATAATACAAAGAAAGATAAACTAAAATCTTAATTGTGTAGTAGGGACAATAATAATTGAAAATTCTTTTAACCTTTCTAAAAAAGAACCTTTGAATTCTTCCATTGACAAGCTCCTTAATGTGTGACACTAGACACTTAGTCTGTAGTATGCCTTGTTGTTCTTATTAGGTGCCATGGAGTCAGGTCTGACTCATAATGACCCTATGTACAACAGAACAGAACATTCTCCACCAGGACCATGCCTGGCACTATGTCAGTGCTTCTCAGCTATTCCTAGGCTTTTCAATGGTGGATTGTTTTGGGAGTGGGTTGTCAGGTCCTTCTCCCATTTTTATGGTGCTAGGGATTGAGCTCAGGGCCTAAGAGTGTACAGATCGGCACTCTACCAACTGAGATTAACCCCAGCCCTATCATGGATCTTAGCATGATTTATTGTTGAAGGTGCCATGAAGTCGGGTCTAACTCATAGTAACCTTCATAGGGTTTTCAAAGTCTGATTATTTCAGGATTGCTTCAGGAGTGGATTACCACATCCTTCTCTCATTTTTGCTGTGCTGTAGATTGAATCTGGGTCTTCAGAAAGTTCAGCGCAGCACTCTACCAACTGAGCTAAGTTACAGCCCCTTAGCATGATTAGAAATGTATTATTTTGTTCTTGCGTTGTGTGTTGTATGCAATATAAGATGGTTCTCTTAAGTAGAGAGGAGTAATGGGTTTTGATAGTTTTCAATACTCCAGGACTTTCACTTCATAACACACACACACACACACACACACACACACACACGCATGCATGCACGCACGCACGCACCATGCCAAATAAATTTTTTGGTTGAAGCTACTTGCATTTCCATGCTGATATTATCGTTAAGGTGGAAAGGAGTATGACAAAAATATGTCCTTATGGCCAACACAAAATCCAACTGTAGGATAATAAAGTCAAATGAGATCTACAAAGAAAAAAAAAACAACTACAGAAAATATTTGTGGATATTTTTCTAGATTTAAATTAGTGATAGAATGAGACTCAACATAGGGCAATGTTTAAATTAACCCCACAAAACACCAACTGTAGTCATAGCTTAGTTCATTTGAGGTTTTGATGCTCAATATTTTTAATGCCTATTTTTTCTTCATAAAACTAATTTATTTATGTTAAAATACTGGTAAGTTTTATTTTATTATATTCATTTTAGAAAGAAGTGATAGTGGATAATCATTTTGAATTACTTTATTGTAGTAATATATTAGTCCCTTTCTGTTGCTATAATAAAATGCCTGATGTAGGGTACTTTATAAAAGTAAGATGCTGATTTTGCTCAAAGTTTAGGAGACTGAAAGTCTAAGATCTGATGTCTTCCCATTTGGGCTCTGGCAAGGGCTTCATGGTAGATGATATCACGGTGGTGTTACAATTGTAGAAATACAAGTGAGAGAGGAAATCTGAGGGATTTAGGGGCCAGGATTGCTCCTTTTATAACTCACTTTCATAGGAGACAACAAGGTTCCTACAAGAACTACATTAATTCCTTCTGAGCATTTTACTCCCAATTACCTACTCATCTCTCATTAGATCTCACATTAGAAAGGTTCTATAACCTCTCAACACCATACCACCAGGGACCAGGCTTCCAATGGATACCCACTCAAACCATATCCAAACCACAGCATGTAAATAAAAAGCTTAAATCCTTTTTTGAAGTTTTATCAGTATACTAAATCCAAAAGTCTGGTAACTATTACATTAACCAAACTCTGCATTCCTCTAAATTAATTCCTATTTTTAAAATAATCTAATTTATAATTGTACTCATGAGGAATTTTTATATGCATGCTGAGGCAGTCATTTGAACAGATCAAGGAAGCACTGCTTGGTTTAAATCAGAAAAGGTGTGTGTCAGGGCTTTATCCTTTCACCATACCTCTTCAGTCTCTATGCTGAGCAAATAATCCTAAAAGCTGGATTATGAAGAAGAATGTGGCATCAGGATTGGAAGAAGACTTACCAACAACCTGTGTTATGCAGATGCCACACTCTGCTTGCTGAAAGTGAAGAGGATTTGAAACATTTACTGATAAAGATCAAAGATCACAGCCTTTGGTATGGATTGCATCTCAACATCAGCAAAACAAAAATTCTTACAGCTGGGTCAGTACACAACTTCACAATAAATGGAGAAAAGATTGAGGTTGTCTAAGATTTTGCTTACTTGGTTCTATAATCAGCATCCATAGAAGTCACAGTCAAGAAATCAAAAGACACATTGGATTGGGAAAAGCTATTGCAAAAGACCTCTTTAAAGAGATGAAAAGTAAAGATATTACATTGAAGACAAAAATGCACCTAATTCATGCCATGGTATTTTCAATCCCATCATATGCCTGTGAAAGCTAGACAGTGAATAAGGGAGATAGGAGAAGAAGTGATGCTTTCAAATTATGGTGCTGAAGATGAATATTGAATATACCATGAATTGCCAAAGTAACTAACAGATTTGACCTGGAAGTAGAACCAGAGTGCTCCTTGGAAGCAAGAATAGCTAGAATATGTCTTATGTATTTTGGACATGTTGTCAGGAGGACTAATCCCTGGAATAGGACATCATGTTTGGGAGAGTGTCAGGTCAATAAAAAAAGAAAGGAAGACCCTCAACTGAATGGATAGACACAGTGCCTGAAATAATGGACTTAAACATAAGAAAATCATGTGCCTGGCACAGAATTGGGGAGTGTTTCATTTTGTTGTACACAGGGTTGCTATGAGTTGGACCTAACTAGATGGCACCTAACACCAACAACAATGTATATTTACCTCAGCAACTAGGTATGCTATAAGACAAAAGTTGGAAACAAAGAAGAAAGCTCAGTAGTTAGAAAATATGGTCTTGGTGACAGAAACGATGCTAGAGATTGCAACATAAACACGAACATAAACAGTGACTGTACACATGGACTTCACCATATAGAATATACAGGAATGAAATTGGCTACATTTGTGAAAGAGACAGTAGGAAAACCCAATATCAAATGTCAGAATGAGACCAGGTGCTGATTGTGGATCAGACCATCAACTGGTCATTGCAGGTTAAAACTGAGACTAAAAAAAAAATTAGAATAAGTGTATGAGGGCCAAGGTATGACCCTAAGTGTATCCTATGTGCATTCAGAGACCACCTCAAAAGCAGGTTTAATGCATTAGGCATGAATGATAGAAGACCAGATGAGTTGTGGCCTGACATCAAAGACATCATTCATGAGGAAAGCAAAAGGTTATTAAAAAGACAGGAAAAAAGAAAAGAACAACTTACGTGTCAAAAGTGATTTTATCATGTCTTTATTTTACTTTAGTTGATAAAGTTAAGTAACTTAACAGAAGATTTCAAAGGGTAGCTTGAGAAGAAAAAATCCAATATTTTAATGACATGTGCAAAAACTGGAGACAGAAAACCAAAAGGGAAGAAAAGCCTCTGTTTTTCTCAAGCTTAAGGAATGAAGAAAAAATTCAAGCCTTGAGTGGCAATAGTGAAAGAATCTACAGGGAAAAATTTAAATGATACAGGAAACATCAAAAGAAAAAGCAAGGAATACACATCATTATACAAAAAAGAATAGGTGGATGACCAACCATTTCAAGAGATTACATATGATGAAGAACCGGTGGTATTGAAAGATGAAGTAGAAGCTGCCTTGAAGGAACTGCTGAAACATAAGGCTCCAAAAATTGATGGAATACCAATAGAGATTTTCAACAAACATTGCAAAGATGCTAACTTTGCTAATTTATTTATGCCAACTTATTTATAGGTGCTAACTTATTTATGCCAAGAGATTTGGAATACAGCTACCTGGCCAACTGACTAGAAGAGGTCCATATCTGTGCCTATTCCCAAGAAAGGGGATCTAACTGAATATGGAAACTATTGTATGATATCATTAATATTGCATACAAGCAAAATTTTACTAAAGATCATTCAAAAGTGACTGCAGCAGTATATAGACAGGGAATTACTAGAAAATCAAGGTGGATTCAGAAGAGGGCAGGGAACAAAGGACATCATTACTGATATCAGAAGGATATTAGCAGAAAACAGAGAATACCAGCAAGATGTCTATCTATGTTTTATCAAATATGCAAAGGCATTTGACTATGTGGATCATAACAAATTATGGACAACACTGTGAAGAATGGGAATACCAGAACAGCTAATTGTACTCATGTGGAATCTGCAAATGGACCAGGAGGCAGTTGTTGAAACAAAACAAGGAAACACTGCTTGGTTTAAAGTCAAGAAAGTTGTGTGTCAGGTCTGTATCCTTTCACCATACCCCTTCAATTTATATACTGAGCAAATAATCTTAGAAGCTGGACTTTATGAAGAAGACTGTGGCATCAGAATTGGAGGAAGACTCATTAACAACCTGTGTTATACACATGACAAAATTCTGCTTGGTGAAAGTAATGAGGATTTGAAACATTTAGTGATAAAGATCAAAAAGCATAGTCTTCAGTATGGATTGCAACTCAACATCAACAAAACAAAAATCCTTACAACTGGGTCAGTATGCAACTTCATGATAAATGGAGAAAAGATTGAGGTTGTCCAAGATTTTACTTTACTTGGTTCTACAATCAACACTTGTGAAAGCAGCAGTGAAGAGATCAAAAGACACATTGCATTGGGAAAAACTGTGGCGCAAGATCTCTTTAAAGTATCGAAAATTAAAGATACCATATTTAGGACGAAAGTGCGCCAGACTCATGCCATGGTATTTTCAGTCACATCATATGCTTGTGAAAACTGAGCATTGAACAAGGGAGACAGGAGAATTGATGCTTTTAAATTATGGCACTGGAGATGAATATTGAATATACCATGCACAGCCCAAAGAACCAACATGTCTGTCCTAGAAATGCAACCATAGTGCTCTTTGGAAGCAAAGATAGCTAGACTATGTCTTACATGTTTTGGACATGTAGTCAAGAGGGACTAATCCCTGGAAAAAGACATCATATTTGGGAGAGTGACAGGTCAATGAAAAAAAGGAAAACTCTCACCTACATGGACACAGTGTCTGCAGCAATGGGTTTAAACATAAATAAGATCATGTGCCTGGCACAGAATCAAGGAATATATCATTTTGTTGAACGTAGCGTTGCTATGAGTAGTACCCAACTTGAGTGCACCTGGCAACAACATACACAAACACAGCTTTTCTAAAACCTTGGTTTGTTAATAAACATACACCACTTTAAAGTTAGGAAATATTTAAGTGATTAAAGTTTCAGTCATATAACTATTCTGCACAGGTTTCTCACAGTTCCCATGTCTTGAGAGCAAAGACACTGCTAGGTTTATCTCCGATAATTTTTGAAGGGTATTTGTGTCCTCCATAGTAAAAGCTTTGGAAAGTAAAGACAATGCCTCTCTCTTGAGCAAAGAGAAATCTTTTTTTTTTTCTGCTTTGTATGATAAATAAAATGTCTGTCTTTGGGGGAAGCAGGCTTACTGATCATTATGAAAGATTTGGATTTCCTAAGTACACACTCCTCCAAAGGTTTCACCTGGCCCTCTTTGCAATGAACCATGGGAATTGGAACTCAGAAAACTGGCACAAAAATGACAATATTCTGGCTCTGCTAGTGCTGTGAGTAAAAAAATGTGCTTTGTCTCTGTTTTACGAGTATCATGTCTTTTGTTAACACCCATGAAACTGTGGCAAGTTGACTAACTCCCATGTCAGCTTTATTGATATATAAGTGATAAACAAAAACTATACATGTTTTTCATATGCATTTATAATTTGCTAAATTTGGATATGCTTTTATAAACCTATGTTACTATTACTAGCAGAAGATAAATATATCAGTCACTTCCAAAAATTTCCTGTGTCTCCTCCTCTCCCTATCCTTTTTTTATTTGTCAAGAACACAACATAGTGTCTACTTTTAAAATAAATTTTAAGTACAAGATAGTTTAGTGTTCATTATAGGCACCATCTGATAGCAGATCTTTGGAACCTACTCATCTTGTCTCACAGTACGTTTATGCCCAATGAACAATAATTTCTCATCTCCCATCCTCCTCCTCTTGTAATCATCATTTTATCGCCTATTTCTAAATTTTTGTTTATTTCCAATGCCTCATGTAATAGGAATCATGTGCTGTTTGTTTTTCTGTCCCTGATTTTATAGCATAATATCTTCTAAGTGTAAAAAAGTTGTTACAAAATGTAGAATTTTCTTACAAGGTCAAATAATATTCCATTGTATGCATGAACTACATTTTGTTTATCCATTCATTTATTGATGGATATTTGGGTTATTTTCATACCCAACTTCAATTCTTTTGGCTATATATCCAGTATGGAGAATGCTAGCTCATGTATAATTTTTTAAAATTTTTTGAGAAAGATCCATATTATTTGTTCAGTGGCTGCACCATTTTATATTCTCTCAGAATTCCCCTTTTCTCCATATCCTTGACAACTCTTTTCATATTCTGTGTGTGTGTGTGTGTGTGTGTGTGTGTGTGTGTGTTTAAAAATAACCATTCCAACAGAGGCATGATGATATCTCATGGAGATATCAATTTACATGTCCTTGATGATTATTAATGTTGGGCATCGTGTCATATACCGTTTGCATGTCAAGTTTGAGGAAGTTCCTATTCAAGTTCTTTGACCATTTAAAAAAATTGGGTTATTTGATTTTTTGCTATTGAGTTTCAAGAATAGTTTTAAAATTAAGCTTTTAAGGTATATATGGATGGAAAATATTTTCTTCCATTCTTTGAATAATTTTTTTCATTTAGTTGATTATTTCCTTTGCTATTCAGAATATGGATAGTCCCATTTATTCACTGCTTTACTTTTGTTGTCATATTTGAGAAATCATTGCCAACACTAATGTCAAGAAGGCTTTTCTTGATCCAGAAAACTTTTAGATCTAATCAACTCCTTCAGCAAAGTAGCAGGACATAAAATCAACTCACAAAAATCAATAGCTTTTCTTTACACCAACTGCAACCAGGAAGAGAAGGAAATTATAGAAACAATACCTTTCATGATAGCCCACCAGAAAATTAAGTGCCTTGGAATCAATCTAACCAAAGATCCCTCAGATCTCCACAAGGAAAATTTTAAAACATTAAAGAAAGAAATAGCAGAGGACACTAAAAAATGGAAGGACATTCCCTGCTCCTGGATAAGGAGAATCAATATAGTAAAAATGGCTA
The DNA here is from genome assembly GCA_007922755.1 of Pedetes capensis. Taxonomy (NCBI): domain Eukaryota; kingdom Metazoa; phylum Chordata; class Mammalia; order Rodentia; family Pedetidae; genus Pedetes; species Pedetes capensis. The sequence goes on along the minus strand of VMDO01011968.1, from coordinate 47,440 downwards.
TCCTACCAAAAGAAATTTATAGATTTAATGCAATCCTCATTAAAATTCCATTGATTGACTTTACAGAAATAGAAAAAATGATACAAACATTCATATGGAATCACAAAAGACCACGTATAGCCAAAACACTCTTAAGCTGCAAAACTAATGCAGGTGGAATCACAATCTCTGACTTTAAGCTATACTATAGTGCAGTGGTGGCAAAAACAGCTTGCTACTGGCACAAAGATAGGCCTGAAGACCAATGAAACAGAATAGATGACCCAGAAGTGCTTCAATATACCTACAGTTACTGATTTTTGACAAAGGAACAAAGCAAGTAAATTGGAAAAAGCATGGCCTATTCAATAAATGGTGCTGGGAAACATAGATATCCCCTTGCAGAAAAATGAAAACCAACCTGCATCTCTCAATATGAATGAGAGTTAAATCAAAATTGATAAGAGACCTCAACATAAAACCAGAAACTTTAAAATCAATAGAAGATAGGATAGGCAATATGCTACAACATATAGGCACAGTAAAATAATTCCTTAATAGGACTCTAATTGCTCAAGGAATTGCAACAAGAATAGATAAATGGGATTATGTGAAATCAAAAATCTTCTGTACAGCAAAGGAAATAATCAACAGAGTCAAAGAAATCTCCACTGAAGGGGAAAAAACTTCACATACTATACATCAGACAGAGGTGTAATTACCAGAACTTATAAAGAACTCAAGAAAAAAATACCCAAGAAAACAAAAAACCCAATACACAAATGGGCAAAGGAACTGAACAGACAGTTCTAAAATGAAGAGGCCCATAAAGCCATGAAACACATGAAAACATGCTCAATATCCCTAGCCATTAGGGAAATGCAAATTAAAAGAACTCTGAGAGTCCACCTTCCACCAGTAAAAATAGTCAAGTTCAATAAAACAAATAACAACAAATGCTGGTAAGGTTGAGGAGAAAAGAGAACACTCTTACACTGCTGGTGGAACTGTAAATTAATCCAACCACTTTGGAAATCAATATGGAGGTATCTTAAAACTCTAAAAATAGATCTACCATATGACCCAGCTATAACACTACTGGGAATATACCCAAAGGGAGATGTGTCATCATACCACAAAGACACCTGCATCTTCATGTTCAATGCAGCACTTTTCACAATAGCAAGGACATGAAATCAACCAAATGCCCATCAATAGAAGAATGGATAAAAATACTATGGTACATGTACACAATGGAATACTACTTAGAAATAAAAAAAGGAAATAATGTCATTTGCAGCAAAATGATGGAATTGGAGAAAATTATTTTAAGTGAAAGAACACAAGCTCAGAAAGAGAAATACCGCATGTTCTCACTCATATGTGGGAGCTGAATCAAAATTATTTTTTCACAGGAAGAAACCCTGTGAAGAGGTTGGAACATAAAATAAGCTAAAGTTGACCTAGCAGAGAAGGGACAATTTGGGGAATGGAATACAAGGAGGGAGAGATTTAGCAAAAGGAGGTAATCCTGGGAGAGGAGAGGGGGGAGAGGAGAGGGGTAAGAGGAGAGGGGGGAGAGGAGGAACAAGGAGGAATGAGGAATGGGGAAGGGCGTGACCTCAAGGTGAACAGCCCAAATTTAATAGTCCTGGCAATAATTATAATAAAACCAATAATACCAAAGAATGGTAGTATGGATAGTCTAGAAAATTCATGTAATATTACTGACAATGTAAAAAGAAATTTCACTACAGAAAAAGTTTCTATCTTAAACAGAATTGGAACCCAATAATATATAGAAAAATATTACCCTAAAAAGACAAACAAATGGAAGAAAAGTCTTTGGTGGGGGGATGGGATGGGGGAGGAAGCACACAAGAGTGTAAATAGGAACTTATCTGTATAATGTACAACAAAATGTGTATATGGAAATGTCACAATGAAAAGCATGTCAGAATGAATCACGTTATGGTGTACATTAAAATTTCCAATAAAAATGAAGCCTTTTCTTTATGTTTTCTTGGATAGTTTTATGGCTTTCAGGTCTTACATTGAAGTCTTTAGTGCATTTTGTATTTATTCTTTTCCCAGGAATTTTTATTAGTAAATTTTCAGGGCAGAATTTAATAGTTTCATTGGGACATTTCCATACATGCGTACCATTATACATTGTTTATGTTCAACTCTTCCTTTACCTTCTCATGATCCTCATTCCCCAGATTCACTTATGTGCCACCAATGGTCCCCCTTCTACTTGCATGTCTTGTTTGTCTGTCTGTCTGTCTGTCTGTCTATCTATCTATCTATCTATCTATCTATCTATCTATCTATCATCTATAGATTTTTATTATAGGTAACAGATAAGAGTCCAGTTTCATTCATGTGCTTGTGGATGTCCAGTTTTAATGGTACCATTTGTTCAAGAAACTGTCCTTTCTCATTGTGTGTTTTTTGTACCTTTGCCTAAGATTAGGTGACTACAAGTGTGTGCATACTGCCATACTCTTGGAGTAAAATTTTCAAAAAAATAATTAGGTCAAGAATTACACACGCACACACACACACACACACACACACACACACACACACACAAATTCAAAATAATAACCTTCACTGGGATTCCTGTAGTTTAAATTTTTATGTCTGATGAAGTTCAGATATTTTTCCAAGAGACAGAATGCACTTTTAAATTTATTTTTCAAATTTCAACTAAAAATCTTTACAAAAGAGATAGGAACACATTTTGGATAATCTAGAGAATCACTTATGACTGAGTACTGAAATGAGATATGGCAACAATTGATATTTCCCTCAGTTGGATTTCTTAATTTACACACTATCAACATTTTGGACTCTCCAGTGCCAATCAGCTTGTGCTATGGGGCCTTGCAAGTTGTTGTGATGCTGGAAGCTGTGTCACTGGTATTTCAGATACCATCAAGGCCATCCATGGTGGAGAGGTTTCAGCTGAGCTGCCAGACAAAAACAGACTAGGAAGAAGGACCTGACAGCCCACTACTGAAATAATTAGCCATTGAAAATTCTATGAATAGCAGAGAAGCACTGTGAGATATAGTGCTGGAAAATGACCCCCCGTCCCACAACCCCAGGCTAGAAGGCATTCAAAAGCCAACTGGGGAAGAGTTGTCTCCTCAAAGTAGAGTCAATCTTAATTATGAGAATGGAGTAAAGCCCCTGGGACCTCCTTTTTACTGATGTGGTATGACTCAAAATGAAAAGAAACACAGTGACTACAACAATGGGCTCAGACATAAAACGATTGGGCACATTGCGCAGTATGTGGTAGTTTCTCATTCTGTTGTACATAGGGTTGCTATGAATGAGACCTGACTTGACAGCACCTAACAACAACAACATTTTGGACAGGATGGTTCTTTGTTGTGGAGATATTTATTTTGCATTGTAGAATGCTTATCAGAATTCCTGGCTTAGACCTATGAGATGCTAGTACCCCCTTTTCTCAGGTACAGCAATCCAAAATGTCTCCAGTGTTGCCAAATGTTTTCTGAAGATCAAAAATACCCTGAGAGAGAATAACTGTGCATTGCTTTCTATGAAAGTATTTAAGCTAAGTGGTACTTTAAAAGTGGAATGATACAAAAAGAAGAGAGGAATAACAATAAATAAATGATGCATTTCATACCAGGAAACACCACATTACATCACAGTGCACTACAAATTTGCAGGCTTTGCAATAGTTTTAATGAAGAAAGTCTTGGAACAATTGGCTGAATCTTTTTCACAAAATATAAATATTCTGAAATAAGATGACAAGCTTATGCTGAAGTACATGTGTCATATTTACATTTGTGCAGTATATCACCTATCACACTAAATTAATATTGAAAATTCAAATTGCATGGCTTTTATAATTTTGTTTGTATAGATTATTAATTTTTTTGCTTTGGAAGTAAGCTGTAAACATAAGCTCTAATCATAAGGAATTTATACTTAGTTTTGTATTTATACATATTTAAAAAAAACAATAATAAAAATAGTCAACACTAAAAAGAATCAAAGAACATTTTTTCCCTTGAAAAGTTTCAGTACATTTCTGAAAGTTGAGAAACACTGAATTTGGATTTGAAGTGTTTGAATATGTGTATGTAGAAGGAGGTTACAAGTTCATGAGAAGAAAACATAACTAAGAAATTTTGGGAAAACTCCAGATTTAGATGGTTAATTTCTACACATCATTTTAATTTGTGCCAACAATGTAAGAAATAAAAATTGAATTCTCTTTTTGTAATTAGCTCACAAAATGACAGAGACTGCTAACTGGGTTATTCTTTGGTTTTCTTGTTGACAGGAAAGTTTATAAATACAGTGTTACCTGCATAAACTAGCATGAAGAAAGAATGATTATCTAAGTAAGATAAAAAAAAAACTTTGATTATTTTAATTTTTATCCCAACTGAAAACATGGGAATCAGGAGTAGAATTTAATAAATTTTCAGAGGATTTTGACAACTAATTGTGTTGCATTGTACAAACAATAGATGATAGCTAGTTTTAGATTAAGTGGAATTTTGTAGCTGGCTACAGAGCAGGCCCCCATTACCTGTTATGCCCACATTCATATAAATTTTTGACCTATTAAGTCTATTGGACCTATCAGTTCAAAGAATCTTTGGTTCTCTACTGCCCTATTCACCAAGTAAATTAGGAGATACTTCTGTTTCAGGAAGATCATTTGCTTCTTTTACCTCCTATTCTTTCTCCTTGGAGAGTTTTTTTGAGTGATGGGAAGTAAAATGGAAGTGTAAAATTGATCATATCTGACCAGGATTACAATGGTTTGAGTACAAGAGCTGGAACCTTCTTGCTGAGCCCATTTCTCCCCATCCTCAGAATGAGGAGACTCCTAGAATGACTGATTCTTCCATTTCCACAATGGGTAGAAATTAGGTTTGGCCCTGCACTGCAGGGCTAGGGAATGTCAGCAGGGTGTGATTAAAGATCTGTGATAGCATTTTCTAGCTTTCTCAGAGAAATGTACTTTTTAAAAACTTGAGTATCATGGAGATGACTACCTTTTCTTCATCCTACCTTTTATCCATCAATGGACTGAAAATCTGTACTGCTATAGAGATAAGTTTTTGTCTAAGTGCTAATTAAGCAACACTGGTTTTGGGACTAAAGAGAAAAAAACTTTGGAAGAGAGAAGAGGATTTCTGAAGAGAGAATTTTGGAGAGAATTTTTGGGTCTTTGAAAATCTTGTTCTCATATCTTTAGGTGAAAATGAGATTTTCAATTATTTCATGTATCTCCATTCAGTTTGAGGCTATCTGAAAACTTTAAGGTCATTTTTGATTTCTAAAAAGACACAATAAGAATCCAAGCAACATGTTATTCCAAAATCTCACTATATCATTAGGATAACCCTCTGCTAATTAGGATTATTACTTTCTTCGCAGAAGTTAGATGATCCAGATTATCTTTTAGATATAACTTTTTATAAAGAAACATTCCTTAGTACTTCATATGATTTAACTAATACAGAGTGTTAGTGAAAAGAAGACAGGATACATGCAGGAAGTTTTATCTGTCACTATATAAGCTCTAGTGTACAGCATTTATACTTTGAGGACCTGAAATTTGAAAAAGAAAATTCTTCAAATTGCCGTAATTTTAAAACCAAACCTCTCATTCTTATAAATGAACTAGAAACATTATTTGAGTCACTGTTTTGAAATCAAACTCCAAGAAGGTAAGTGAAAATGTAGGTTTAGCTTCTTGCAGGTATAGTTGTCTTCTAAACTGCCAACACATTTGATGGGTACAACTTGTACTGAGCTTTTTAAAGATACAGGAAAATTCTCCAAAGAAATACAATAAGAAGCTGTAATGTGAAAGTTTATATGCCTATTGAAACAATGTTTGGACATAGTCCTGATTATCTTTATAAGAGATACTTCTAATTTTTTTCCAAAAGCCACTATTTGAGGCAATGCACCAATGTAATTTACACATAAAATATCAGAACTCCAAATTTCCGAAGCAAGTTTATCTGAAATGTGATAAAATGAGTTCTCTCTTCACTACTGTATTGTCTCTTTAACTTGTAAATATAGTGAGAAAATAGGTCATCAGGCTTATTTTAAAATTGCATTATTTAATTTAATTATATTGTGGATAAATCTGGTTCTACATGGATAAAAAATTTAAATAATGTACATATTGATACTTGAGAGCTTATTTTGTATTTCCAAAAGAGATAATTTATAAATGGAATACCTGTCAAGTATGTACATTCCTAGTTGCCTATTACTCTTTACCACTGAGGAAGAATCCTTTTCTAAGAAGATAATGCAGATGATTGTGGTAATTTAGAGCTGGAATTTCATATATAAGAGAAAAAAAATATATTTAAAATTTTTGATCTGAAATTAAAATCCATCTGAAAGAAGCAGGGAATGGTTGTTCTCCATTACCACAGAGAAACTAGACCCAACCCCCACAGCTGGTTTCAGAGTGTTTAAGAACTTTTTGTCTTTCATCCCAAATAATATCTCATTATGTTTGCTTTCCAATTAAAACCCAAAATACTATGTTGTTATGCTCTATTTATAAACTAGAGAGGAGGACCTGAGGAATCTGGAAACATATTTCCATAGTTGAATTTTGAGACATATGCTTCCTATCTTCTCTACTCCTCTGCATTTTCTTTTATTCTCATTTTGGGAAGATTTCTTCTCTATTAGTAATGGAATTAATTTTGAGCGTAAAGGAATACACATGATTTCTCAGATGATAAAAAAGTTTATTTTTTAGCTGAACCATTTTTCATGAATACCTAAAACATTAAAGAGAGGTGTAAGTCATTTCAGTCAGAAGTGCTTCATTTGTCATGAACTTAGGGTTCTCCAAAGTCTTCCTAAGTATTCCTCAGTATTCCTAAGTAGACTCCCATCCAAGAACTAACCAAAGCCTGGCCCTACTTAGCTTCTGAGATGAGATGGGATTGGACATCAAGGTGGTATGGCTGTAGACCAGTTGCTGATGTGGCACAACTCAAAATGAGAAGAAACACGGTGGATGCAATAGGGGGCTCCAAGATAACAAGATTGTGTGCATGGCACAGTGTATGTTAGTGTTTTGTCCTATTGTACACAAGGTTGCTACTAGTCAGACACTACTCAATGGCACTTAATAATAATAACAATAAGATGGAAAGCAATCCTGTTACAAGAAGAATAAAGGAAAGGACTTCCCATATAAGATGAATGTGTTCAAATGCAGAAAGAAAATATCTTCAGGAAATATCAAGGAATGTGGTAAGCTGGATATTTGAAATTTTTCAGTTAAAGATATAGCTTACCACTGAATTTTCTCATTCTTAACAAACCAGTTTTGTCTCATTATGGCCAATTTATCCCAGCATTACCTAGCTACCTTTGTCTAGGTAGCCTCCTATAGCTAAAGACCAGCTGGGCAGCTTTGCCCAGCCCTTGGGCTGTTGCTGACTGGAGTAGAATATTTACTAAAGGCTTTGGTCCCAGCAATAGGAAAATTCTGGATTGGTCTTGTTAACCTGGATCCAGGGTCAGTACTTGTACTTAATTTCTTTCAGTCCACAGAATTCCAAATATTCTCCAATTTCTTCCTCTGGAGGTAGGGATGCTCTCAGCATCCTTGTTCCTTGCTGATCTACTGTGCTGAAGGAATTCACAAGTAGCTAATGACAACAAAATTGCTCATATAAAAGTGTAACTCCTACTATTTGTTCTCTTTTAATTGTATACTTTTCCCTGGAGTGAATGTCCTTGGATTTTAGACTTTGACACAACTCAGACTGACAAACAGTAGAATACACCTAACAAAATAGTCGTGATGCATACAAAAAAGTTGGGATTAATTTGGCCCTCAAACCCCTAATACTACTTCCTCCATTTTGCAATGAGAATGCTTACTCTGTGTCATTATGTGGTGGAAATATGTGACCTGCTTTTTGTTTTGTAGAGCCTCACAGCTAAGTTTGACTCGAGTTTCAGTGTACACTTTGGACTTGAACTTTTGAGGAAGGTTGAGAGTGTTAAGACTTTGAGCACTATTGAGGTTGGACTGAATGTATTTTTGAAATGGCAATGAATTTTTACCCTAATATATCTGCCAGTTTGCCATAGTGTGAGAGCTTGCATGTTGCTGTGATGCTGAAAGATATGCCATTGGTATTTCAGGTACCAGCAGGGCCATTCATGATGGACAGGTTTCAGCTGAGCTTCCAGACTAAGACAGACTAGGGAGAAGGACATGGCATCCCATTCCCAAAATAATTAGCCATTGAAACCCTATGAATAGCAGAAAAACAATATTATTCAAATTCTTGCACCCACTACTAAGGTCACAAATGAAGATAGGGAAGATTTTTACCAGCTTCAGTCTGATATTGATCAAACATGCAATCAGAATGTACTGGTAATTACTGGTGATTGGAATATAAAAGTTGGAAACACAGAAGAAGATTCAGTAGTTGAAAAATATGGCCTTAGGGATCGAAATGATGCTGGAGGCCACATGACAGAATTTTGAAAGACCAATGACCTTTTCATTGCAAATATATTTTTTTCACCTACATAAATGATGACTATACACATGGATGTCACCAGATGGAATATACAGAACCAAATTGACTATATTTGTGAAAAGAGACAATGGAAAAGCTCAATAACAAAAGTGAGAACAAGACCAGGTGTGGATCATGAATCAGATCATCAACTGCTCATATGCAGGTTCAAACTGAAACTAAAGAAAATTAGAACAAGTGTACAAGAGCTAAAGTATAACCTTGAGTATATCCCACTAGAGTTCAGAAACCAACTTAAGATAGATTTGATGCATTAGACACTAATGATTGAATACCAGATGAGTTGTAGCATGACATCACAGGTATCATTCATGAGGAAAGCAGAAGGTTACTAAAAAAATAGGAACAAAGGAAAAGACCAAATTACCTATCAAAAGAAACTGTGATACTTTCCTTTGAACTTCAAGCAGCTAAAGTAAAAGGAAGATATGATGAAGTTGAAGAAGTAAACAGAAGATTTCAATGGACAGCTCAAGAAGACAAAATCAGATATTATAGTGATATGTGCAAAGAACTGGAGATAGAAAATCAAAAGGGAAGAACATGCTCTGCTTTTCTCAAGTTTAAGGAATTGAAGAACAAATTCAAGCCTTGAGTCATTGTACAAGTAATGTATTAAATGTTAGAAAACATCAAAAGAACATGAGAGGGAAACACACACTCTTTATACCAAAAGAATTGGTGGATGACTAACCATTTCAAGAGGGCTGGGATTTAGCTCAGTTGGTAGAGCGCTGCTCTGTAGTCTCTGAGGTCCCGAGTTCAATTCCCAGCACCTCAAAAATGCGAGAAGGACGTGGCAACCCATTCCCAAGGCAATCCCGAAACAATCTGCCATTGAAAACCCTATGAGGGTCGCTATGAGTCGGACACGACTTGACAGCACCTAACAACAACAACAACAACAACAACAACCATTTCAAGAGGTTGCATATGATCAGGAAGCAATGGTACTGAAGGAAGAAATGGAAGCTGCCTTGAAGGAATTTGTGGAACCCAATGCTCCAGGAATTGATGGAATACCAATTGAGATGTTTCAATAAACAGATGCAGTGCTGGTGATGCTTACTTGCTTGTATCAAGAGGTTTGGAAAACAGCTACCTGGACAACTTACTGGAAGAAATCCATATTTGTGCCTATTCCCAAGAAAGGGGATCCAACAAAAAGTGGACATTATTGAATGATATCATTAATATCACACACAAGTCAAATTTTGCTAAAGATTATTCAAATGTGACTGCAGCAGTATATAGATAGGAACTACCAGAAAACTGAGCTTCATTCAGAAAAGGGCTTGGAACCAAGGACATCATTGCCAATGTCTGATGAATATTAGCTGAAAGCAGAGAATACCAGAAAGATGTATACCTATGCTTTATTGACTATGCAAAGACATTTGACTGCACAGATCACAATAAATTATCAATACTATTGCAAAGCATGAGAATACCAAAGCACTTAATTATACTCATAAAGAGTATGTGCATGGACCAGGAGGCAGTCCTTCAAAAACAACACGGAAACACTGCCTGGTTTAAAGTCAAGAAAGGTATTCACCAGGGCTATATCCTTTCATGGTACCTGTTCAATCTCTATGCTGAGCAAATAATTTGAGAAGGTAGACTTTATGAAAATCAACATGGCATCAGGATTGGAGGAAGACTCATTAACAACTTGCTTTATGCATATGACTTAACTCTGCTTGTGGAAAGTGAACAGGATTTGAAACATTTACTGATGAGGATCAAAGAACACAGCCTTCAGTATGGATTGTTCCTCAATACTGGCAGAACAAAAATCCTAATAACTGTATCAATAGGCAGCTTCATGATAAAAGGAGAGAAGATTGCAGTTGTCCAAGATTTTGCTTTATTTAGTTTCACCATCAATACTCATGGAAACAGCAGTAAAGAAATCAAAAGATGCACTGCATTGGGAAAAGCTGCTGCAAAAGACCTCTTTAAAATGCTGAAAAGTAGGCCAGGTGTGGTGGTGCATACCTGTAATCCCAGCAACTCCAGAGGAGGAGGCAGGAGGATCACATGTTTGAGACCAGAGGCAGTCTGCGTAATTTAGTGAGACTGTCTCAAAAAGCTAAAAAAAAGGGGGGGGTGGTGGCTGAGGGTGGAGCTCAGTGGTACAGGACTTGCAAAGCATGCAAGCATGAGTCCCTGGGTTCAACCCCCCAGTACTGAAAAAAAAAATGCTGAAAAGTAAAGATGTCACATTGAAGATGAAGGTGTGCCAGACTCCTGCCATGGTATTTTCAGTTGCATCATATGCTTATGAATGCTGGACACTGAACAAGGAAGATAGGAGAAGAATTGATGCTTTTGAATTATCATGCTGGAGATGAATATTGAATACAGCATGGACTGTAAAAAGATCCAACATATCTCTCCTAGAAGAAGTGCAACCAGAATGCTCCTTGAAAGATAGGAAGGTTAGACTGCTTCTGATGTATTTTGGACATGTTATCAGGTGGGACCAATCCCTGAAGGACATCATATTTGGGAGTGTGGCAGGTGAATCAAGAAAAGGAAGACCTTAGACTAGATGGATTGACAGAGTTTCTGCAACAACGGGCTTAAACATAAAAAAGATCATGTGCTTAGCATAGGATCAGGGAGTGTTTTGTTCTGTTGTACATAGGGTTGCTATGAGTTGGACCTGACTTGATGGCACATAACACAGCAAAAATATGAGTCTTTGGAAACCAAAAGCATCATGTTATGGTTTCTATATAAAATATCCCTCAAGGTCATATGTTCAATGTTTGGTCACCAGCTGTCCTAGAAGTCTGTGGAACTTTGGGTTGTGTTTTCTAGCTTTGTGAAAGTATGTTACTGGGTCAGCCCTTTGGAGATTTTTACCTGGACCCCTGGTTCTAGAAAGCTCTCTTTGCTCCCAACCCACCATAATGTGAAATTCTTTGTCATGGGCCCTGCCACTTCACACACTGCCATTCCTGCTATGCCTCTATGATTATGTTGTTGTTGTTGTTGTTAGGTGCCGTTGAGTCGGTATCTGACTCATAGCGACCCTCATAGGGTTTTCAGTGGCTGACTGTTTCAGGATTGCCTTGGGAGTGGATTGCCAGGTCCTCCTCCATGACTGTGTTAGTCAGTTTATATATTGCTTTTGCAAAATACTTAACAGAAACAAACTAATTGGAAGAATGATTTATTGGGGTTTACAATTCAAGGGTTTCACTTCATAGAGGCAGGACTGTGGGAAAGATATGGTGACAAAATAGGCAACATTGCCTGTGGCAGAGGACCTCATATCTTGGCAATCAGGAAACAGAGAGTGCTACTGGAACTGGGTTCATGGATAAACCTTTCAATGATGAATTCCCAGTGACCTATTGCAACAAAGCCAGATCCTATCTCCCAAAGTTCCCTAGCCTTTCAAAACCACATCAGCAGTTGGAGACCAAATGTTTAAACACATGACCTTTTAGAGACATTTAAAATTCAAATCATAACACTTTGCCCTTGGCCCCCAACGGTTTATGGCAGCTCTTAGTGAAAAATGCATTCAGTCCAACTTTGTTCTTGTTAGGTGCCATCTTTAGGATTCCCCAAATTCCTAAATTTTTCAACTATGTCCAAAATTCCAAGTCTACAGTCCCCATTGAGATAAACTTGGCTGTGAGCCCCTGGGAAAAACAAAACAGATTACATACTTTCAACATACAATGGCACAGAGTAAATATTTTCATTCAAAAGAGAGTAATGGGGGCACAGAGGGAAACATTGGCCCAAAGTAAGACTGGTAATCAACTGAACAAATACATCCAGTGGCTCCATGTCTGACATCTGACACAAGTGATGGTATCATCTGGGCTTGAACAGGTTTGGGCAGCTCTCCCCCTAGGGCCTTGCCATTTGCAGTACAGATGGCCCTGTTGAGATGGCTCCATCCATTGCCAGTAGCTTTCCTAGGCAGACATTTCATATGCTGGAATCTCCAACATCCTAGAGTCTCCATTGCACCCTAAACTCCACCCTTAAAGTTTCACACATCATCCCGTGAGGGGATCTCTACAGGGTATCTGACTCTGGTACACACTGCCTAGCCTCACAGATTATGCTCTGGAACCTTGGTGGCAGCCTCCATAATCCTGTAACTCTTGCTTTCTGTATGCTTATAAATCTAGCACCACATGGACAATACCAAATCTGCTGCTAACATGAGTGGTAGCTTCACACCTTTTGATCTTGGCTGCAGCAGTGGCTTCTGAATGCCTAGGCCAGGAAGCCACTTCCCTAGGTGGACTCTTGTCAGGAGTGCATCCTGGATGCATTCTCTTTTTAGATACTCTTTACAAAAGAAAGTTGTTTAATTGAGCTCACACTTTTACACCTTGCATCCTTTGATGACTGGATACTTTTGTTCCTGAGGTGTTTCTGTTGTCCCAGTGCAATGTGTATAGCTTCTCTATATGGGAGTTTATCTTTTTAACATTACCATTTCATTGCCTGGATTCACCTTGTCCACAACTTTACACAAGGGACAGCTTTTTTCCCTCCAAATTCATTTTTCAAATAATATTGCTCCCTTTTTAAAAATCATAAATTTGGCTAAAAGCATCCAGTAATTACTAAAACACAGCCTCAATATTATGCTTTTTGGATATTTCCTCTGCCAAGTTAATTAGTCCACTACTTTTGAATTCAGCAACACTCAAATTTTTAGGACATGCATAAAAGACAGCAAGCCTCAGATAGAATGTAACATGAATGGTTTCTAATCCAATTTCCAATAGTGTCTTCATTTTCATCTGAAAGTTTATGAGGCCCCTCTTCACTGTCTACATTTCTATCAGGATTCTGATCTTCCAAAGCACCAAAACTGCCCCTCATGCTCTTCTTAGATCATTTAAAGGTTTCTCTCATCTTCGTCTCTAAACTCTTCCAAATACCTCCTGAAAACAAGTTCAAACAGGCTAAGTAACACAAGATTAGGTTTTAGTACAGCAATGACTCTGCTGTGTAGTGCCAATTTTCTATTAGCTTGTGTATCATTGTTGCAAAATACCTGACAGGAAAAAGCTTATGGGAGAAATGATTCACTGGGGCTTACAGTTTGAGGACTTTAATATATTGAGGCAGGGTAGGAATGGCAGGAGGGCTGGCATGGTGGTGGAACATGCAACAGTGCTTGTGGCTGAGAACCTCCTATTTTCGTGATCAGAAAGCAGAGTGTGCTACCAGAACTAAGGACCAAGACAAAATCTTCAAAGGCCTGCCCCACTGACCTACTTCTGCAAAGTTTGATCCCACCTCCCAAAGTTCCATAACTTGCCAAGATAGTACCACCAGAGATTTAGATTGAAACCTTAACACTGACTAATTCACCTTCAGACTGATTTCTATAGTGGCTACATTAATTTACATTCCCAGAAATAGCGAATAAGGGTTCATTTTTCCTCATGTTCTCACCTGAATTTGTAGTTTGTGGGTTTTTGGTTTTTTTTTTGACCATTCTGAATTGAGTGAGATGGAATCTCAATATAATTTATATTTGCATTTCCTTCATGGATAACAATGTTGAACATTATTTTCATATATTCATTGACCATTTGTATTTCTTCTTTAGAGAACTGTCTTTACAATTCATTTGGGCTTTTGTTGACTAGATGATTTGGGATTATTTGGTGTTTATTATTTTTTGGGGGGTTTTGTATATATTCTGAACATTAATGTCCTGTCATATGAATACTTGGCCAAAATTTTATTGCATTCTGTAAGCTATCTCTCCACACTGTTAATTGTTTCCTTTGCTATGCAGAAGACTTAATTTCATGCAATCTTATTTGTCAATTCTTATTTCATGGGCTTTTGGCATCCTATTCAGAAAGTCCTTGCCTATGTCTATATGTTGAAGTGTTGGGTTTTTTTTTTCTCTGTATTCTCCTCTACCAGTTTCAAAGTTTCAGGTCTTACATTAATGTCTTTGATCCATTTGGAACTGAATTTTGTAAACGATAAGAGATGGGGATGAGTTTTATTCTTCTACTAATGGATATGCAGTTTTTCCAGCATCATTTCTTGAAGAGATTATCTTTTTTCACCAACATAAATGTTTGACACCTCTGTCAAAAATCAGATGTCTGTTGCTGCATGGGTTTATTTCTCCTATCCTATTCCATTGACCTCTTTGTGTCAGTACCAAGCAGTGTTTTTACTATGATTCTGTAGTATAATCTGGTATCAAGTATGATGACACTTCTTGTGTTGCTCTTGTTTGCTCAGGATTGTTTTAGCTATCCAGAGTATTTTGTGCTTCATATGAATTTCAGAACTGTTTTTTTCTATTTCTGTTTAAAAAGTGTCATTGGAATTTTGAAAAGGATTTCATTGAATTTATAGGTTACTTTTAGTAATTTAGCCATTTTCACAATACTGATTCTGTCAATCCATAAACATGGGATGTCTTTTCATCTTCCAGTGTCTTCTTCCATTTGTTTCTTCAGTGTTTTAAAACTTTCATTGTAGAGGTCTTTCACCTTCTTTATTAGATTTATTTCTAGATATTTTTCCTTGAGGCTATTGTAAATGTGACTTTTTCCCCTGATTTCTTCCTCAGCGTGCTTGTTATATAGATAAGCAACTTATTTTGTATGTTGATGTATATTGTTTTGTATGTATGAAGTATATTGCTACTTTGTTGAAAATGTTTGTCATATCTAAGCATTCTCTTGTGGAGTTTTCAGGGTCTTGTAAGTATAGAATAATATTGTCCGGAAATAGGAATAATTTGAATTTTTCCTTTCTTGTCTGTACCCCTTTTATTTACTTCTCTTGGTTTATTGCTTGGGCTAGGAATTCAAGCACTATATTTAATAAGAGTGGAGAGAGTGGACATCTTTGTCTCATTCCTGATTTTTGAGCAGATTCTTTCAGTTTTCCCCTATTCAGTTTGTTGGCTATAGGCTTGTCATATATAGTCTCTGTTTAACTTGAGGTATGTTTATTCCTAGCTTCTAAGCATCTGTTGGGATGTATATTTCTTCACCTTTTATTTGAGGGTCTTAGAGAGCAGCTTTCTCCTGAGGGCTGAATCTTTAGTACTATTCTAAGAGAAGAAAACAAGCCACTGTAACAGCAACAGTACAAAAAATAACCAGATATAGAAATGCAATTGAAATTCCTTAAATCCAGTTATTACACTCCCATTAAACATAAAAACAAAAATGGCTAACCTAACATAAACTATGAAGTAAAAATAAATTAAGGTGAAAGTAACACTAATAAAGGAAGTAAACGGTGAAAACAATGAAGAGGAAAAAAGAAGAAGCAAGGATAAATAAAAGAAAAAAGAAATGAAAATAATGTGAAAAAGGGAATAAGAGTTTATGCTTTTATTTCAGGATTTCAGGCGATGGAGTTTATTCCTTGTCACAGAGGATGGAGCCACTGACCACCACACCCTTCACAACAAGAGCACCCTGATGCCTAAACTCAATATATCCACATATTACCCAACCCCTCTCCATGACTGTCCCTCACAGCCATCTCCAAGTCAGATATGTGAAAGGGTATCCTTGGGCTCCCTCAATTGTGATTATTTCTTATTTTCAGGCCTCCAGAGTAGCTCAGCTTCAAATAATAGCCCCCTCTCAAGATGGTGCCTGGTTATGGCATTCTCAGAAATGGGGAGTGAAAAAATCGATTTCTTCTCCAATGCTGGTCTGCCATGCAGCAGGAATGACTTTCACACTGAATTACTACCCAAAACATTTGATTTAAGGCATGTGAAAACTATGGGCTTATACTTCAGCTAAGACTCTCAGTTTGTTTTCATGGATGCCTGGCTTGTGCTTGTGGCTTCAGCTTTTCCTCTCCTGATCCCCAGGGAGCCAGGGCTGGAGCTGTTTCCTACTTTTCTCTATGCAGCCTTTCTGTTTATACATGCTTTTCAGCTGTCCTAGTGCCTCTTTCATGATTGTCAATGCTCTCCTCTATTTCTCTCTTTGGAATAAAGTTTGTCCTTTGTTACACTGACTCTTCTCATTCACAGAGTATTGTGGAAGAAGCTTCTAAACTGCCATTTTACCCCAGAAGACTAAGAATTCTCTTTCTTAAATGGTAATATTTTAACAGTACAAATGCATGAAGTCCTTATTAGAAAAGATATTTTTAACATCTGCCCTAAAGTAGATGTTATTCTTTTCAAACTCATCATCCCTGAATTTTTTTACGGTTTGTTTTCACTTGAGCAAAGAACAAGTGATTAGTGCAGCAGGGCTAGATAATATTTTGTTTTGTGTACTTTGTTGTTTTGAAAATATTTTTATACATATGAAAGTGCCTAACTCAATAAATTATAGACAGTTTCTCTTAATTCAGTGCAATGGTGCTTCCAAGTAGTTAAAACTTATTGATTTTTAATATCATGTAAATTAGCATTTTTATGAAAATTATCTTTCTCCTTGTATTATTCCCCAACTACTTATCCCCTTTCAACCACTTTGTAGATTCTAATGGGTGATTCCTGTCATAAAGGACAATGAGTAGCAGGTAGAGTGAACAATTCAGCATAGCCTGTAATCAGAACTGTAGAAATATTAGCTTAGCATCATTTTTTTTCTTTCTAATGATAGCCTCTAATATTGTCTTAGCTGTTGGACTGTCATGCAAAAGGGACACAGTAGAATTATCAGGTATAAGAACTTAGATAAAAAATAAAAAGAATCACAAACACATTTTAAATTTACTTCTTTTATTTAACTAACGAGTTGACACTCCCACTTAGACTTCAACTTCCTCTGCAATAAATTTTAGAACTATATCATGAGAAAAGTAATGATATCTAATTGCCTTGGTTATAGGACAGTGCACATATTGTTGTAGGAAGGTGGGAGGTGAAAAAAAACACTGATATTTAATATTACAAGTTTCATAACTGGACTTCTTCAAAAGCAATGGAGCATTCTTAATTCAAACTCAGTTCCATTGCTTTCAATGAGGAATTCTTAATATAAATGCACTGGATCAATTTGTATTCAATTGAAAGAAATAATATAGAGAGTTTTTCTCAAATCTTTGAGGTCAATGAAACAGATCATGATAGAATGCACCATTAATTTCAATAAGTAGATTGTGTGAATTCATAAAGGTATAATATTTTTGGAAAATATTAATGTAACAAACAGTAAAAATGCTAATATTTGGAGTTATTAAAATATACATATTAGGAAGTGTCTCAGGTATGGCATACTGAAATTCATGACATTTAGACAGGGGGAAATAGAGAGATTTCTTATCACAGGAAGAAAGAAATCTAGGAGTGGAATGAAAGCAATTGATTCACAAAAAGTCCTTACAAAATTTTTAAAAAGTTATGTTAAATGACTAGTATAGCTCAACATTATGCTACCATACTAGGGATTGAGACAGATCAAGAGACCCACCACTCCTTATAGTGTTAATGATAAGGATTTTTGTTGTTTCCATTCCTACTGTGAGTGCTTCTTTTGCTGCTTATTTTCCTGCACGGAAGCACAGATGTTGTGGAATGCGGTGATTTGATTCCCCAGTTGGCAGCTACTGGGCTCTCTCTTGTGGCTCTGGCTGTCTTGAACAAAAGATCTGTTGGCCAGTTGAGCCACCCTCATACCAGCACCTGCCTGTGTAAGCACTTCACAGACATCTACATGATCACAACTATTTGCAACAGCTCCTGGAGTGTGGGTCCAGCCGAAACTGTTTCAAACAACTTGCATTGAAATTTCCCTGTAACT
Source organism: Pedetes capensis (assembly GCA_007922755.1). Lineage (NCBI taxonomy): Eukaryota > Metazoa > Chordata > Mammalia > Rodentia > Pedetidae > Pedetes > Pedetes capensis. The sequence continues at coordinate 29,097 of VMDO01011968.1, read as the reverse complement.
ATTTCCATGCAGGCCAGGGCGGACCATTTCTTCTAGTAATGTAGAGAGCGACTGCTGTAACTGGTATAAAATGGACATGCTGTGTTTGGTGAAAATACAAACCTTCATTTGTATTAGTGGGACTGGTACAAACACCAGCTTTCTGGCTATATGAGAAGGATGTTCAGGTCACTTGAGCAAGTGAGCTGGGAGGCACCTTCCCGTGTTCCCTCTCCCGCTGTGGCAACATTGCCCCGGTAAAAGGCTTCTGTTGAGTGGCTTTTTGGCATACCTTTGGTAGTGTGGCTGAGATAGTAACACGAAAAAAGAAGTGAAGGCAGCAGCAGTGGTGATGGCAGCACCAAGGATGACATAGCCCTTGCAGGACAGCTGGTATGAGGATCTGCATAAGCAGGGCTCAGCAGCTGTCTTGAGACAGTGTTGGAACAGAAACAGGCCACTCTGCAATCATCTAGAGCTGGTGGGGAACCATGAAGCTCTGCAGGGATGTGGAGATGGAGTGTAGCTATTCATGGCTCTGGCCCTGGAGATTGCCAGCAGCAGGCCGGGGTTGGTGGGGGTGTGTGTGTCTGATTAGAGCTGGCATCCAGGAGCTTTACTTGGCTGTCCAACAAGAAGCAGAGTGGCAGCCACTCCAGCTCCAATCGTCAGTAGTGGGCCTAGGGGATGGTACCATTAAAGCTAGAGCCTGGGAGCCATAAGGCTTTTGCTGCCAAACAAGAAGCAGAGTGTGGACACCCACATAACTTAAACAACACCCAGGGTGAAGCTCAGACGCACATGGCCCTGACAGTGGCTGCAGGGAAGGAGCTACAAGAACCACAGCCTTAAAGAGACCGACTCTATTAATTGGTAAGTGGTAAGTCACTGACAGCTGCAACTGACAGCAGCAAGATGGGTAGTGGTCAGCAGCAGAAACAGTGGCAGGAACAGAAGGGCAGCAATAGCTGTCTCACAAATGGCAATAACAGGGAGTGTGGCTGCAGCACTGAAAGGCAGCAAAAAAGTTCCAGAAGAGTGATCAAAGGAGGGAGAAGAAGAACAGTGGAAGAGAAGGTGGGGTGAGGGCACAGAGAACTGAGACTGATGAAGGACAGAAGGCTGTTAAGAGCCAGAAAAGAGCTAGGCACAGTGGCACACGCCTATAATCCCAGCGGCTTGGGAGGCAGAGGCAGGAGGATCGCAAGTTGAGACCAGAGGCAGTCTGTGTAATTTAGTAAGACCCTGTCACAAAAAGTAAAAAAAAAAAAAAAACGGGCTGAGGGTGCAGCTCAGTGGTCCAGCATTTGCAGAGCATGCAAGTGCGAGGCCCTGAGTTCAACCCCCAGTACCACACACACACACACACACACACACACACACACACACACAAAAGCCAGAAAAGAGAAACTGCAGCCCATGGTTCCAGAGAGCTGTCAAGTCTTTAGGGTCAAGGGTCTCATATACCCTTTGACTGGAACATGTAACACTGGACACTGTTAGGGTTGAGAATCCTGATACCTAGGTCAACCTAGAAGCTCCAATGCCAGTTGCTGTTGAAGGTTGAGGATTCTTGACTCCTCAACCTACATAAGAGCTGTAGCAACACTTACAGGCTGAGGGTTCATGATCTCCTTGGCCACATAAAAGCTGTAACACTTGCAGGCTGAAGAATCCTGATCCTCTAGGCCTATATAAGCGCTGTCACGTTAGAAAGTGCTGTGCCAATCTACCTGCTGCCACCACTCACTGCCATCAAATGCCTAGAGAGACAGCAGCTAACTAAGACTTGCATTTGAAGGGCTTCTCCTAGTTTACCCATGATTTTTTATCTGCTGTTGTTGTTAGGTGCTGTCTAGTCATATCCAACTCATACTGACCCTCATAGGGTTTGGAATGACTGACTGTTTTTTGGGAGTAGATTGCCTGGTCCTTCTCCCAAACCTACAGTACCTGTTATTCCAAGGCGGTCTGCCATCCAAGTGCTAATCAGTCCCTACCCTGCTTAGCTTCCGATATCTGATGAGATCGGACACCACAGTGGTACGGCTACAGGCAAATGTCATAGATAAGGAGGGATATAGGGATACATTGAGAACTGAGATGAAATTCATAAAAGGGATAGCAGTTGGATTAGGAAAGATTAGAAATGAGTGACATGGAGAGAATGTTGCCTTTATTTTCTGAGACTGTGTATTTGGGACATACTTCTTCAGCTAACTGGATTTTGAGTGCAATAAATCACACGTGCAGATGTATGTGGCTGAGAAAAATAAACTCTCACATTTTACAAATAATCAATTGATATTTTCACCTTTGAAAGTCTTACATAGTAAGAAGAGAGAGACTAAAGGATAACTCTTTTTTTTTCCTTTTTTTTTTCCCCTGGATCTCTTGCCAAGCCATCTAGTCACTGTCCTGAAGTAGCTGAACAGTCTGCTGAACCTTGGCTTACCACAATAAATCCATATGAGGAACGAAAGTTACGTTTTTAAGTCAAAGGTTATCATAAAATATTTTCATTACAGATTAATAATCTGTGAAGATTCATGTAATTGGAAGAATTAAATATATTGTGACCTGCGTACTATAGTGCAGCTGGGAAATTACAAGTTATTTTAAAGCTTCAACCATTTAGACGAAATCAATTCAAATTCCATCAAAGTACCATTTATATTTTTCTCTGACCTGATATCCTGTGGGCATCAGTGCCAAACAGGATTATTTCCTTTAAAAATACTATGAATGGTTAATATTTCATGCTCTGAGTCACTTTCAGGCTTGAAAGTCAGATTAAATAATATCCACTTTGGTATAATAGCTATAATATTCTACATTTTTTTCTGCTATATCCCATTTGCTACAGCTCAATCACTGTGACAAATACCTTACATGTTTTAATTCTTCAAAACTTCATCAGAAAAGTGAGAAAACCAGGCTATAGACAGCTTAATAAATTATCCAGGGTAATGCAACTGATAGATGAGTAAATCATAATTCAAACTCAGACTTACCTATTCAAACATATTTTTAATATCTTTTCTATTTGTTTTTAGGTGCTGTTGAGTGGGATCCGACTCATAGTGACCCTAAATACAGAAGAAGAAGAAAACACTACCCAGCACTATGCCATGTTGTTGTAGTCTCTGTGTTTCTTCCCATTTTGAGTAGTGCCACATCGGCAAAAGATGGTCCCAGCGGCTTCACTCTATTCCTGTCATTATGGTCCACTCTCCTTTCAGGAGGTAACCCTTCCCCAATTGTTTGTTTGAATGCCTTCCAGCCAGCACTCATTTTCTGGCCCTATATTTGCTAATCATAGAGTTTTCAATGACTAATTATTTTGGGAATGGGCTGCCAGGTTCTTCCACGTCTGTATTAATCTGGAAGCTTAGCTGAAACCTGTCCACCTAGGTGACCCTGCTGGTATCTGAAGTAGCAGTGGCATAGCTTTCAGCATCACAACAACATGCAAGCCCCCTCAGCATGACAAGATGACAGATATGTGGAGATCTATGACCTGGATATAATTACCTTTCCCAAGTCACATAGCTGATATTTTAGCTAAGATGATTTACAGCAAGTGACAGCTACTGAAAGAAAAGTGTGAACCGGGCATAGTAGCACATACCTGTAATCCTAGTGACTCAGGAGGTGGAGGCAGGAGGATCACAAGTTAGAGACTAGAGGTAGTATGTGTGATTTGGAGAGATGCTGTCTCAAAAAGTGAAAAAAAAAAAAATGGGCTGAGGGTGCAGCTCAGTGGTCCAGCACTTGCAAAGCATGCAAGCACGAGGCCCTGGGTTCAACTCCCAGTATTGCAAAAAAAAAAAAAAAAAAAAAAAAAAAAAAAAAAAAAAAAAAAAAAAAAAAAAAAAAAAAAAAAAAAAAAAGAGGAAAAGAAAAAAAGTGTATATAAATCAAATTAATAAAAAGAGCTAAAGAAACAACAATTTTAGAGGACAGGAATTAGAACGAGGGTTGGGCATAAAGTCAGACCTATTTCTCTCTTCATTCCTATGTTATGACAGACCCTCAAATTTAACACACTTTTTTATCAGCAAAAATTCTCTGTATAAGCTGCCTTTATTTTTTTTTGACACCTGTGATAACTAAGATGTAATAAGTGAATTGATTTGTCTAAGGTGGGTGGCTAACTGGCCACAGAGGCAGGACTAGAACTCAGCTCTCCCAGACAAGTGTACTGTGCTTTGCTAATCTACATGTGCTGTATGAAGTCAGATTACATTAGAATTGCTATAGGATTACAGCCTTTCTTGCTTAAATAAACAGACTGTTGAAGGGAGATCATAATACTTTTATAAAACCAATGTGATATTTGAGATTTGTGTATGCCTCGATATTTGAGATTTGTGTATGCCTCAGCTATTTTTATGAGTATGAACCTTATGAAACCCTTCGGAACAATAAGCAGGCAATTCACACTTAAAGTGTTGGGCCCTATATTGTAGTGGTGAATGAAAATTACCTTTATTAATAGAGATTTAACTAATTCTTTGAAAACAAAGATTGCATTGAAATGCTTTTCTAGCAGATATCTGCTTTCGAATACATTTGATATGCAGCAGATGCAAAATGGGAAAAGCTTTTTTTGATAAAAATTATTCAGTCTTCTTAACTTTATGTGGACAGGCTAATACAATAAGGGTGAAGATATTGATTACTTTCTGTGATACTGAGAAGACTTTTGACCTTTTCCTATAAAATGAATATCATATAGGTTTGCAAATTAGAAGGCTTCTCCACAAGATGGTGTCCTAACATTAAGGTTGAGCCTGTAAATGAAGTCTTGGGAAAAATATTTTAGAAGTTGAAAATGCCAAGTGACCATGCATAAAAATAATTATTCTTAGGCCCGTGGTTTTGTGTAAAATGTACTTGGAAAAATGTATTGTTCAACTCAATTTGATTAACTCTCTTTGTTATAGATTTGTATTTATTTACATTAATGCTAGGATGGAATACTCAGTTCATTAACTTCTAATTTAGCTAAAAGAGAGAGGAAACTGTTTTCCTTACAAATCACAATATATTTTCAAATGGCACAATAGCTGACTATGCGTGATGTAAATTTTATTGATGTCAGCAGAAATACACTTAAGAATGTAAGACTTTAGTCATTTGTTGCTGTTTTTGTTGTTGTACAAGGGGTTGAACCCAGGGATGTTGCCCATGCTAGGCAAGAGTTCTACCACTAAGCTTCACCTCCAGCTTCCTTTTTAATAGTTTTCCATTTGTTTGTTTATTTGTTTTTTGAGACAAGAGTCTCACTAAATTGAGCAGGCCGCCTCTGGCCTTGAATCTGTGACTCTCCTGCCTCAGCCGCCTGAGTGGTTGGGATTACAGGCATGTTGTCACTGTGCCCAGTGTGTTTTTAAAAATTTTCATAATGACTTCCTGTTGAAAAATCAAGGATGGCAACATCTAGTTAATCTTGTACCCGAATACATTTAAAATCTAAATATGGCTGCCGCAGTCCAGTTGCAGCCTAGGATCCGGGGGTTCCTGAGGGCAGATGAGGAGTCGGCGATGGGTAACAGACACAGCAGCTCCAAGGCAATGTGAATCTGTTCCGTTTATTTTTTAGACAGCTCAATGTTTTATACAATTTTTTAGGCTTAGGTCATGCAAGCAGTAAGAATAGCACATGTAGTTATTCATGAAACAAAGTTTCACAAGCACCTGTTAATCATAACAACCCATAGTTCAAAACACAAACTTTACTATCTCCAGACACCAAACACTTAGAAGGTTTCTTTCTTTTTAGGCTTTTCATAAATGACAAACTATAATAGGGTATTTTAACTCTATCCTTATTGAACAACAGCCTCTACTCTCTTTGTCTAACAGGGAACCAAGGTCTGTAGATAAGCATCTCCCCATGTTGTGTATCCACTCTTTTCCCCAGCTGGGAGTCAAGGTCGGCCTTTGGACAGATAAGCACCTCCATGTTAAATTGTTAATGAGGCTTTTGTGCTGTGGGAACAGGCCTGTGTATTCTTTTGATTGTTCTATATTTTCTTTGTAAACCTTAGCTATCATAGGTGGGGCCACATTAGTCCAAGTAGGGACTAACAATTCAGCCTGCTGCAGCTGAAGCATAAATTACTTAATACTTGAGTTCTAGGGTGGAAATTGCTGATCAGCTTTAACTAGAATAATATCCACATAACCCTTACAATTGGTGGTCATTACTTCTAATTCATTTACAAATTTCCTCAGTCGTGCCATTCTTTCAGCATTTGTTTCATTAGAGTTTAATACAATATTAGTTATGAGTATTAGTCCTAAATATGAAGTAATTATGTTCATAATAATTAGAAGCAGTAATCCTATTTCTAGAAAGCAAAAAGCACATATTCCTTTTCTCCATCCCCATCCATTTCTTGGAAGATGAGTTCCTTGAACCTCTCTTCCCCATATCCGGACCTTGTCAGACAATATGGTTAGAAATGGCTGTGGCATATGGCAAATTGTATACCATTTCCTGATTTGAACTTCAGTGTTTTCTGCTTTCAAAGACCAGTATTTAGTCCCAGAATCCTGACAAATCTCTGGCTCTAATAATTATTATTAGTTTTTGCTGATGTTTGAATGCATGTAAAGACTTTATAATATCCAACTGTAGGGGTAAAGAGTTTCGGGTGAATACTATTGCTTTTAAGAGAGTCAATAAAAATGGAAATCAAGTTAGGTAAATTATATAGATTAGCTATACCTCTAGTTCCATTTTGACATTAACTTGAGAGGAAGCCATATGTGCCCTACAATCGAAAGCAGTAGTTTTGATTTTAAAGAAATATTTTCCATTTTTATTTTATCTTTACTTCAGTCATCCCATGAGTTGTTTAAAAGGAGTATTTTTTGTTGTTTTTGTTTTGGGTGGGGATTTAGGAGGTAGACAAGTGATACTTCTTTATTCTCTTTTATACTTTTATATTATTTTTTGATTGCTTTATTTTTAATTTAAAATAAATACATACAACATTATGTTTCAATATTTGTATATATTGTTATTGGTGGTGTTGTTAGGTGCCTTCAAGACTGACTCATGGTAACCCTACGTACAACAGAGTGAAACACTCCCCAATGCTGTGCCATGCCCAGCAATGTATCAGTGCTTCTCTGTTACTCACAGAGTTGATGGCTGATTGTTTCGAGACTGTTTCTAGAGTGAGCTGCCAGATTCTTCTCCCATTTTTGTGGTAATAGGGGTTGAAGTCAGGGCCTCCGAGCATGCATAGCAAGCACTCTACCAACTGAGCAAAATCTCAGCCTGTATATATTGTAGGATGGCTAAAATTAAGCCAATTGAAATATCCATTACCTCAAATATATATCTTTTTATGGTAAGAACACTAAAAATTTACTTTTTTACCAATTTTTAACCACATAATACATTAACTGTAGACATCATTTTGTACAATAGACCTCTTGAAGTTATTCCTCCTAACTGAAAGTTTATGCCCTTTGACCAACAGTATCTCCTCACTTACCCTCCTATCAGCCCCAGACAGTCTCCATTCTACTCTCTGCTACCATGGGTTTGGCTCTTTTAGATTATACATGTAACTGAGATCATGCAGTTGTTTGTCTTTCTGTGCCTGATTTATTTCACTGAATGTAAAACTCTCTAGCTTTATCCACTGTAGCAGGAAATATGGCAGAATGGTTTGAGAAACTTTAAGGAAAGAAACCATGAGAAAGCTCTGGCTTCTTTGCATGGGTAAAAGTGCCCTCCCCTTATTGCTCTCTCTCACCTGAATACCCTGTGACTCTCTCCAGACCATCATTGTAAAAACTAGCACATGCACTCCTCCCATATTCTGTGTGTTCCTTGACCACCAGATGTATGTGCTCAAATGCTCTATCTTAAAATTAAAGACCATCACACACAATTAAAGATCCATCACACACACCTTTTTACTTTTCAAAAGTAAAAGCTGACCTCTGCCCTTGCCTTGTTTTTAAAAAATGCTGTAATGTCTCGATAACTCCTCAATAAAAGTGAGCAGACCTCTCAAAGCAAGGTAACAGTGCTTCCCGAAGCCTTTTTACCTCTTGGTTTCTCATTACATTTTCTCTCTTGTGTTTGGGCAATTCTTCTCATCCATTGGTCAGCACTGCTGATCAGTCATGGCAATCTGTGCTGCCACAAATAACATAATTTCCTTCTTTAAAGGTTAAACACTATTCCATTGTGTGTGTATGTGTATACACACGTGTATGCATATTTGTTTTTAAATCTGTTCATCCATTGATGGACACTTAGTTTAATTTCATGTCTTGCTTGTTGTGAATAATGCTGCAATGAGTATGAGAGTGTAGACATCTCTTCAACATACTGACATCATTTTCTTTAGATATATACCCAGAAACAGGACTGTTAGATAATGCAGTAGTTCTACTTTTAATTTTTGAGAAACCTCTACATTATTTCTAGTATGCTGCACCATTTTATTTCTAACTGTGCTCAAGGGTTCCCTTTTCTCTACATTCTTGTCAACTTATCTTTGGTCTTTTTGGTGATAGCTATCTTAGCTTCCGTGTTATTGTTACCAAAATACTTGAATTGTTGTTGTTGTTGTTGTTAGATGCTGTTGAGTCAGTATCCGACTCATAGCAACCCTCATAGGGTTTTCAATGGCCGACTGTTTCGGGATTACCTTGGGGATTGCCAGGCCTTTCTCCCATTTTTGCAGTGCTGGGAATTGAACTCGGGACCTCAGAGAGAGAACAACTTAAGGGAGGAAAAATTGATTTTTAGCTCACAGTTCAGAAGGTTTCAATCCATACTTGCAGTGAGGAATAGTGACAGGAGCTCTACTAGGTGGCAGGTCAGGTTGTGGACCTACATGGCAGAGGATCTGTTCACATCGTCAGCGATAAGGAGCACAGAGAGAGCTTACCAGACAGGTGACCTTCAAAGGCCCTTCCTCAGTGACCTGCTTTCTCCATTTTCCGGAGTTCTGTTGCTTCCCAAAAGAGTAGCACTGCTTGGAGACCTAGCATTCAGACACATTACCTTTGGGAAACATTTTAGATTCAAACCACAACAATAGCCATTCTAGCAGACATGAGGTAAAATATATTTTTGTTTTGAATTTGCATTACTTGATCATTAGTGATGTGGAGCATTTTTCATGTACCTATTGACCACTTCCTATGTCTTCTTTTGAGAAATTCTATTTATTTCCATTGCCTGCTCTTTGAGTTGGTTTCTTACCTTTGAATTAGTTAAGTTTCTTGTATATTTTGGATGTTTGCCCCTGATCAGATGTATGATTTTCAAATACTTTCTCCAAATCTGCAGCTTGTCTCTTTACTCGTTTCCTTTGCTCTGCAGAGCTTTTTAGTTTGATATAAATCCATTTTTCCATCTTGCTGTTGTTGCTTGTGTTTGTAGGATCATTTCTGAAAAATCATTGCTGAAAAGAGTGTTTTTGAGGCTTTTCTGTACTTTCATCCTGAAAAAGAAAATTCATATTAAATGATGGGCTATGTCAGAGAACAAGAAAGAAATATATGAAGTGAGATATATAGAATTCCTTCATAAGTTATTCTTTGTCTCAATGGTACAAATATAAATATTAGAGTGCTTTGAAAATAAATATGGTAATATCTATCAAAATAGAAAAAATAAAAGCTATTGAACCGTGTCACTTTTGAAAACTTATAGAAACAAAATGACAGTCTATAAGGATACACACATCAACACACACACACACATACACATGAAATTATGTTTACTCCATGATTGTTCATGAAATCCCAGACAAAAACAAAATAAAACTGTAAATAAAGTGAATACCTATCAAAAGATGAATGAATGCATATATTATATGTCCCCTTCATGAAATATTATTAAGCCATTAAAAAAGTGAATTAAAGCTTTAAACCTATACACGTTGTCCTGGAGGAATTTATGTTTTTGAGTGATAAAACTAAAGAATTTATAATAAAATCTCAATTTAAAAACAGTAGAAAATTCTTGCATATTTACAATGCATATATATATATATGTATATGCCTGTATAAGTTTGCACATGATCAAATAGTCATGGCAGGAAGCAGGGAAGAATTTATTTTGGTTTATTAACATGAGATCCTTATCAATGGCTCTCAAAGTCAGATTGTTTTGCATTCAGGAACTTATGGGGGAACCTCATAACTTAGTTTTGGAATCAGCCATTGAAGATGAATGAAGGAAAGGAGATTAAGCTGAAGGAGTGATTAGGCAGTGTTGCAGGATATAACTGCATAATCATTCTAAACTGTAGAAAAGGTGCCTTTTTACTGTATATTCTCAGTATACCCTCTACTAACCTTCATTGAGTAGTCATTGGATATAAATTGCCCCCAGAAAGGAGGTGTGGTTTTGTAGCTGCAATTTTCTTCTGAAGGTAATCCTTAGAAGGAAGGATTTAACAGGGAGCCATTAAGTATCAACATTCCCAGAAGCTGAAGAAAGAAGCTCTTTAGGCACACCATAGCTTCCTTTAAAAAACTGAGTGAAAAGTATTGTGGTTGAAATAAGAAGAGAGGAAAAGGCAGCTATATAAGGAAAAAAATAATTTAAATAAAAGCATTTAAGCAACTGGAAAATGTGCATCAATATTACAAGTGCTGTGGGAGTAGGATTACTATGAAAAATTCATGATATTTTACCTGGAGAAATCTCCTTCTGAAACCTTTCTTGACCCAATTTTCTGGGTCATCCATACTTTTCAATGTAAAATATTTTTTTTTGATAAAACTGTAGAGATAAAATGCTCAGTGATGGAGAACTTAAAGTTCCTGATTTTAAAGATTCTTGAGCTTAAAGATTTTATTTTTGGAATGACTGATGAAGGAAGTTACATTTTTCTGTACAGGTTTACAGTATTAGGCTATGATACCTGTACTCACATTACGATGCTACATTTGAAGAAAAATTGTTTTGGGTCAACATTATTATATTGTGTCTGAACATATTATAGAATGGCTTAGAACTACTTTAGCTAGACTCTACATACAGCTTGATAGTTTGATTCATTTATTGAATGATTGTCATTTGGGAGGCAATTTATTAGGCCCGGGGGCTAGAAACGGAAGGTGTAGTAAATCAGAAGCTCCTCAAGAAGTTGGGGACACAAATGGGCAAGCAGAGTGATAAGGGAAACTGTATAGATAGACAAGAACCATGTAAGCTCAAGTGAGGACCTAAACACAAACCAGAAGATAGCAATTTGGGGATATCAAAGCTTCCCTGGAAGGGGATTTTCTGAAATGTGGGGTGGATTTGAGGGCAAGTGAATAATAAGGTAGATCATCTGAAGTAATAAAGTACAATCAAGGAACTGTAGATAGTTTAGTGTGTTGCAGTTGAAATTGTAAACTGTGTGGATTGGGTAAAGGGCAAAAATATTAGGAGGTCCCATTGAAGATTGAGGAAAGAACAAGATCACAAACAAGAGTCTGAAAAGAAACACAGTATACATTCAAAGAGAATAATTTGAACAGAGTATAATATAGAAGCTATAAATTTAGGGGAAGGGAGCAAGGGTTGGACATTTGTACCCAAGGACTAATGCAGGAAGAGTTAGAGGAGATTCCAAGGACAAGTGGGCTAATCAAAGTGAGCTGTCTTAGAGGAGGTATCTCTTTTAAGGAGGGATATTGCAAACCTGCAGTGACACTGGAAGAAAGGGTCTGGGAGAATAAATGCATTCATGGGACCAAAGGACAAGTGGAGCCCAGTGACATGTCCTGGTGGACAGCATTTTGAAGGCTGGGGAGAAGTGGAGAAGAGTGAAAAATAGGTCTGGAGACTTGACTGGCACAGACAGGATGAGGGAAGACAACCTAGGAGACTGGCAGTGCTCTGGGTCTGGTAGAGCAATCAATCATCTTGCCTTTATGAGCGCACTGGTAGGGGGCATGCAGGGAGTAGACATATTCATATTTGGGGAGAAAAAAATCAGAACTTGGTGACAATTAGACATGGAAGTTGAGGAAGACAGAATTTTGAAATGTGATTATTTTTCTGACTAGATCAGAGGCACTTTTCTGACAACTATAACTTCTTCTTGTATTTCCTGTAACTCTTCCCTCAAGTCTTCATTCATTGTAATGATCATTTCATCTGTGCTTGAACAGTTTCCCTATATTACATAACAAACCCTTTACCTTTTCTTACTTACAAAATCATTACATTTTCACAGATTTCAATCCATAAGTTTCCTCTCACACAGCAGCCTAATGATGGACAGAAATAGCATGCTACCAGTTAGAAATTGGATGTTATTAAAATACCTTCAAGTTGGACTGGTAGGGTGGCACACGCCTGTAATTCCAGCAGCTGGGGAGGAAGAAGGAGGCAGGAGGATCCCAAGTTGGACACTAGAGGTATCTGAGGAACTTAGCGAGACCCTGTCTCAAAAAAACAAAAAGAATGGGCTGGGCATGCAGCTTAGTGGTCTAGCACTTGCAAAGCATGTAAGCGCGAGGCCGTGGGTTCAACCCCCAGTATTGCAAAACAAAACAAAACAAAAGAAAAAACAGACTTCAAGTTGATGAAATTAAGATTTCCAGTTATAATTGTAATGTCCATTTATATCTACCTTGCTAAATTTTTTTTTTCAAATGAGGTTTTGTATATAGCCCAGTCTGGTCTTGAACTTACTACATAGCTCAAATTCTCTTTGAATTCATGACCCTCCTGCGTCAGCCTCCTGAATGCTGGGAATTCCTACACCCAGCTGTCATGCTACCTTCTTCAGAAACACCTTTTCAGATAGCAAAGAAACTTATGTGCTTTGCCCTTTCAATGTTACAAATATGCAGTGTCTAAGTGTTTAAAAATGCAGACAGTCCAGTAATAATGCATGCATCCTAAAACTAAGTTATTCTTCAAACATCCTGTGCACTTATCTCTAAGGAAAATTTAGAAACATACCTATCAAATATTTTTTAGATTCAATGATGGGTAGACTTTCCTGAATTCATGCCAATAGAAGATAAATTAAAAGACTTTCAATCATTTTGATGGATACTGCTCAATTTTGTTGTTGTTGTTAGGTGCCATCTAGTCGGTATCTGACTCATAGTGACCCTATGTACAACAGGGAAAACACTATTGTCAGTGCTTCTCTCCTATTCACAGGGTTCTCAATGGTGGATTGATTGGGAGGGGGTTGCCAAGTCCTTCTCCCAAGCCTACAGTATCTGCTGTTCCCAGGCTGTCTCCCATCCAAGTACTAACCAGGCCCGACCCTGCTTAGCTTTCGAGATCTGACGGGATAGGATGCCACAGGGCTATGGCTGCAGGCTCTACTGCTCAATTAGGGAATAATTATTTTCTATACAGGTAATGAATCTATGAGTTGGACCTGACTGGACAGTACCTAACAACAACAACAACAACAACAACAATGAATGTAGAAGTGTATATACCTCATATGGGAGAACAGAATGCTAACAGTCAAGATTTTGAGCTCAGATACTGCTGACATTTGTATATTTTCAGTGACAATGTGATTGAAAATAATTCTAATAATTTAAGAGTTTTTCATCATTATATTCTATTAATGACTATAATTAGATTCATAAATCATGTTGTTTGAGAATGTAGTTCACAATCTCTGTGGAGAGGAAATGTGTTGTATTTAATTCTTCAGATGAGAAACTCTATATAAATTTTATGTTGAATCCTTCCTAGGAAAGCAAGATGATAGAGTAGAAATACTCAGAACTTGAAATTGAAACCCTAGGATCTGAGTCTAGCTTAGACATTTGATGATAATGTGACTTCTGAATCTGAATGTCTTTATCAGTTAGATGGAAATAACACCTACATAATAGGGTTGTTGAGAGAAATAAAAAAGTTAATGCATGTAAAGTCGTTTCATTAATTATATGGCACAATGTTATTATAAATTATTATCATTAAACTTTTTTTTTGGTACTGAGGGTTGAACCCGTGAACTCGCCTTGCAGATGCTAAGAAAATGCTCTACCAGTGAGCTGCACCTCCAGCCCCTTTTTAATTTTTTTATTTTTGAGACAAGGTCTTGCTAAATTGCACAAGTAACTGACCTCTGGCCTCAAACTTGCCATCCTCCTGCCTCAGCTCCCCAAGTTGCTGGCATTACAGGCATACATCATGGTGCCTGACTCTTATTAAACTTCAAAACAAACATACAGTCCTTATTTATAGTTTCCTTGCATTCATAATAAATTGCTCCCTATTTTCCTGCCTTAGTAACTCAAAGATGCTTATTTAAATTGGAGAAAGGCATGACAAAGATCAGAAAACAATCTTTAAGATTCTTAACATAGAAATCTGTCTTTTACTTTGGTGAACATGTAGGTAATCTTTGTTTTGTATAATAGTGCAGAACTATAAAAATGACCTTGCAAGCTGTAACCATGCAAATTTATCTAGTAAGATTGGAAAAATTACAATTGTTGTGCAACCTTTAAAAGTTTTTGTGTCTGGGCATGTTGGCACATGCCTGTAATCCAAGAGACTCAGGAGGCAGAGGCAGGAAGATGACAGTTTGGGTGAGATCCTGTCTCAAGATAAAAAATAAAAAAAGGTGATGCAGGTGCAGCTCAGTGAATGAGCACTTGCAAAGTATTTGTAAGGTCCTGACTTCAACCCCCAAGTACTGCAAAAAATAAATAAATAAATAAAAATGTTTTTTTGGAAAGAGTTAACCTTATCTTACTATTCCTTATAAATGTAAACCAGAATGAAAAACAATAACAAAAATATTTATTTAGTACACTGTAATTTAAACATTTGAAACATTGAGAATTAGTGTTTTATTTATTAGAATAGAGTATCGAGTGTAATTTGAACAGTATTTGCTCTTTTAGTCTCAGATTATAATTTAGCATATGAAGCCAGCACTATTTTTTAAATGACTTGGTTAGTTATACTCTTTTAAATTTGGATGTATTTACAAAATTTTATCTTTTGTATTTTCTATGTCATGAATTGTGTTTATTATAATGGTTTTGTTTGTTTTGTTTTTGCTAATGTCACTTCTTTGGGGAAACACCAACATCTTTTGATTATAATAGCTCCTTTATATTGATAAATTCTAAGAATATGAAATTTCACTCCAGCATTATTGATTTTCATTTCTTCTTTGCACTTACATCTTTTGATTAGTTCAATCTTTGGATTGCCCATTTTTGTAAAATGCTATCTGGGTTTATTACTGGGAGACTAGGAGACATTATAGCAGCTAAGGTTTATCAATATTCACTATGCAACAGACAATATTTTGAACTTTATATGCATTATTTTATTTACAAGATATCCTCATGATAAAATGAAATAGGTAATTATAGTAATAGAGGAAAATTAATCTTTGAAAGTTTAACTTATTTTCCCCATATAGCACTCAGTATGTATGTGGTAGAGCAGCTATTCTAGGTCTTCTGTTTTCCCAAGGGCAGGTTCTTAATAGGTTATACTACACTTGCTAGGATCTGTGTATAGGTCATGCAATAGCATTTAAATAGCCTAACGGTCCTTTATGGTACTGGAAGTTCTTTTTGCTATTTCAGCCTATGAAAATGTGGTGCCTAGGACATTTGAGAGAGATTAAGGTATCTCTGAAGCATTAGATCTCTCTCAGGAGAATGTTGGCCACTGTGTGTACTGGGAAATTGGCCAGTTTGCTTGGAGAAAGCCCAACTCTGAGTGCCTTCCTGTGGTTTGTTCTCTGGAATTGCCAAGCAGTCTTCTTGTTGAACACTGGAATTCCATTTTATATCCAGTACATATGTACTCACACATGCACACACAAGCAGTCACACACACATCACATTTGTTCATTTAATTATTCATCAATTAAAACCTCTACTTAATGTCCTAATCTTGCACAATAGATATGACATTTAAGTAAGCTTCCAACACCCGCAAAGCCTGTGTATCTTTTTGATTTAATAAACTGAGCACAACTTGACAGTTTGTGCCTAAAAATCTGTTGTAAGCAGACATAGTACATTTGTCAGTTCTGGTTAGCAAGCGTGTCTTCTAGATATGCATTTCCTGAATGAATCTCATTGTGCAACCTTGGAAGGAAAGGAGGAAGAGTGTCTTGTGAGGTAGGCTGTGTTATTACTTATTCACTACCTGGCATCCCTCTATTCTTTTTGTTTGTTTGTTAAAATGAAGATGCTAAATGTTTTGTCTTACTTTTTACATGAGTGTGGGAAGCTTGAGGTTGAATTTAAATTTTTAAAAAGTCAGGTCACACATACACATATACACACTCAGATAGACAATGTCTGTTCTGGGAGGTCTTGACAGGCAAATTAACTACTTCTCCAAGGAACCTCTACCCTTTTAAATGAACTGCACAAAATCTGATTAACAGTTTGATGTGAAGGATAATGATTTTCAAGAGCAACTAGTGTTAGGAAACTCTGCATTATATGTGTTCCTGTAAGTCTAAAGGTTTTGGCTTTAGCTTGGATGGATATTTTTGCTCAAGGGTAGTAGGGGCAGTTGTTTGAATAGAACAAGGAAACACTACCTGGTTTAAAGTTGCAAAGGTATGCATCAGGGCTGTATACTTTCACCATATTTGTTCAATTTATATGCTGAGCAAATAATCTGAGAAGCTGGACTGTATAAGGAAGAATGTGGCATAAGGATTGGAGGAAGACTCATTAACAACCTGTGTTATGCAGATGACACAACTCTGCTGAAAGTGAAGAGGATTTAAAACATTTACTGATGAAGATCAAAGATCATAGCCTTCTCTATGGGTTGTGACTAAACATCAACAAAACAAAAATCCTTACGGCTGGGCCAGTATGCAACTTCACAATAAATGGAGAAAAGATTGAGGTTGTCCAAGATTTTGCTTTGCTTGGCTCCATACTCAACACCTGTGGAAACAGCAGTCAAGAAATCAAAAGACATATTGCTCTACTAAAAGCTGTTGCAAAAGATCTCTTTAGAGTATTGAAAAGTAAAGCTGTCACATTGAAGACAAAGGTGCACCTGACTCATGCCATGGTGTTTTCAGTCACATTATATGGTTGTGAAAGCTGGACATTGAACAAGGGAGACAGGAAAAGAATTGATGCTTTTGAAGTATGGTGCTAGAGATGTCTATTTAATATACCGTGTGCTGTCCAAAGAACCAACAGATCTTAGAAGTGCAACCAGAGTGTTCCTTAGAAGCAAGAATGGCCAGACAGCATCTTACATATTTCAGACATGTAGTCAGGAGAGATCAATCCCTGGAGAAAGACATCATGTTTAGGAGAGTGGCAGGTCAATGAAAAAAGGAAAACCTTCCACCAGATAGATTGGCACAGTGTATGCAATAATGGGCTTAAATGTAAATCAGATCATGTGCCTGGCATGGAATCAGGAAGTATTTCCATCTGCTGTACATAGGGATGCTATGAGTCGGACTCCACTCGACGGCACCTAACAACAACAACAAAGTTTGGAGTCATTTCTTTCTTCATATTAGGTTTTTGTTAAGAAATCTACCCTCAATTTGATTGAATTCTAGGTACATGTATTTTAAATTATGAAAGCTCTAGGTTTTGTTTTACTTATGGATAAAAGTCTAATTTCTCTTGTGAAAAATAACCTATGGTTACTTTTTGTAATAATATCTACAAATAAAATTAATTAAAATGTTTATTTATGAAGATAACCATGATCTCAGTAAGTGATCTCATTAGCTACTACTTTATTGGTAATCTCAATTTACTCTCTTCTTGTTTTAAAGTTTATACCATTTCTTCCTTCTTTTATGATTGGTGGTTTGGAAGGTTTTATAGTTTATACAATTTCTTCCCTCTTTTATGACTGCTGGCTTGGAAGGATCTTTCCAGATCATACTGGAACTCTTTATCTTGTGCTCCATTCTCCCTTGAACTCTAAATCTATCACTTGCTTCTCAAGTCTCTCCTTAATGTAGGCTTATTTCCTTGGCTAATACTCACAGCCATACTCCACCCTCTTGCACCTTTGATTGCCTAAAAAAGAAAAACTTCTCAAAAGAGAATTCTATATTCTCCACCTCATTTTTACATTAAACCTATTTGGCATTTTATATCTACCACTCCTAAATGCATTATTCTGAAATAACCATTGACTTACCAATTGCGAGCACTTACAGCCTTTTAGTCCATAATCTCAGTCAGCTCTGTAGCATCTAATGGAGACTTTCTCCTCTCATGGTTCTAAGACCGGTGTTTTACTTTTAAATAATTTTTTTGTCTTGATACTTTTACGTTCCTTTTCTGAGTCTTCCCAAGGGTTTATTTATTTTATTTTTTATTTATTTTTATTTTTTTTACCTAATCACTCTTAAATCTAGAACATCTCTAATTTTCTAAGCTTCTATATTTGGGTCCCTCTCCTTTGTCTCTCCCTTATCACCTGTTTCCTTTGTTAGTTGAGTTTTACTTATCTCTGATTAATGTAACTTCCAGATTCATTTTTCTGATATTAACTTTTTTGTGGGTGTGGTACTGGAGTGTTGAACCTAGGGCCTCACACATGCTTTGCAAGTGCTGTACCACTGGGCTGCATCCCCAGCCCATATTTTACTTTTTGTTTTGATACAGGGTCTTACTAAGTTACATGGGCTGCCTCTGGCCTCAAACTTTTGATCCTCCCACTTTTGCCTCCAGAGTTGCTGGGATTACAGGCAAGCAATGCACCTCTGCACCCAGCTGATACTAACTTTTTGAAAAGTCCAGATCAGCACTGCGAGCTAGTTTCTGGATATTTTTAGTAATTTACCCACTCATTTATTCATTCTCATTGCAAACCCATGAGGGGATAGATACTTCTTTAGAGCAATGGAAATATTTGTGAGCAAAACAAAGGTCCTTCCCTTCACAGCACTTAAATTCTAGTAAGGGAAGAAAGCATAAGCAAATGAAAAGTATGTCTGGTGGTGCTAAGTGATATGCAGAAAAGTAAATCAAGTAGGAGGAAGAGAGTGATGAGAAATGTAGTGACTAACATAGATTGAGTAATCAGTGATATCTCTGTATGCAATAACAATCTGAAATCTGAAGGAAGTGAGAGTTAGTATGTTCACATTTGGGAGGACAAAGTGTCCCTCACAGACGGAGCATGTGCTGTGATACAGGGGCAAATGGCAACAAATGTGACTGTAGTATAGTAAGCAAAGACATTGTCTCCTTGCGTGCTTGTGCGAGTTTCTCTCTCTCTCTCTCTCTCTCTCTCTCTGTCTCCCTCTGTCATCTCTGTTATTGTAGAGATAACATGGATGCTGTTCACATAGGGAGAGAGAGAGAGTGATACTTCTTGATACTTCTTGAACTTTAGTTGTTGTTGGTGTTGTTAGGTGCCATTGAGTCATGTTCGACTCATAGCAAGCCTCATAGGGTTTTCAGTGGCTGATTGTTTCGGGATTGCCTTGGGAGTGGATTGCCACATCTTTCTCCCATTTTTTGTGGTGCTGGGAATCAAACCTGAGACCTCAGAGACTGCAGAGTGGCTCTCTACCAACTGCGCTAAATCCCAGCTTTGAACCTCACTCTATCTATCTATCTATCTATCTATCTATCTATCTATCTATTCTTACAAACTTACCATTTACACATGCACACATACACATGAATACACCCCACATGTCGGGTCAAGTAGATAATGGGTTCAGACCACAGAGGGCTTTGTGAAGCATGGTAAGATCTTAATTGTATCTTTTTCTCCCAATTAGAGAGGAAATCATCAAAGACGTTTGGCAAGAGATGTTGTAAGAGCTGAGTTATACATAAAAAGAAACACTGACTACTTCATGAAGAAATGAATGTGTGTACTCAAGTTTTCAAGCAGTTAGTCCTGTTAAGAGTGTAATGTACAATGTAGCAATGTAGGAAAAGGTGAGAGTTTGTAGTAAATGGCATTGATGAAAGATGTAATGAGGGGTAAGTTCCAAAGTCTATTTTGAAGGAAGGCTTGAAAGAATTTTTTGAAGATCAGGACTACCATATGAAAAGAGAATAGTTAAGAATGACTGGGTCATAGAAACTGGTAGAACAGAGTTACATTTATTGTGAAGGAAAAGATTGAGATGAACAGGTTTTAGAGGATGATGATATCAAGAGTATGGTTTTGAGCAGGTTAAATATGAGATATGTATTGGATATCTGAAAAGTATCAATTAAATATTTCAATATGTAAGTCTGGAGTTCAAAAATGAGATTAAGCAAACTATGTCAACATTTTCTTTATCATCAAATAAGAGCTACTGGATCAGATGAGATCTGTAGGAAACAAGTACAGATAAAGATGAAAGTGGAGATGAAAGATTGAGCTGTAGGACATTCCAGCATTTAAAGGTCAGGAAGATGAGAGGGGCTTAGAAAGAGTGACTGAAATATTAAGTCAGTATTTTAAGAGAGAATTTACAAGCACGGCTAGTTGGTTGTGTAATAGGAAGGCTGAGAAATAAATTTATAAGCATGGAAGCCATAGACTATCTTGACAGAAAAAAAAAGGGGGGGGGCAGGTTCCTGCAGTGGTGAACACAGCCTTACTTGGGATGGATCAAGTGAGAGCAGAATAAGAGGTAGAGACAGGAAGAAAAATCATCTTATTCAAAATGTTTTATTAGCTGGGAATGGTAGCAGACACCTATAATCTCAGTGACAGGGGAGGCAGAGGCAGGAAGATTGCACACTTTAGACGCCAGAGGCAGTCTGCATAATTTAGCGAGATCCTGTCTCAAACATAAAAATTTAAAAAGTGGGTGCTGTTAAGTGGAAGAACACTTGCCTAGCATGTGTAGGGCCCTGTGTTAAATCCTCAGGAAAGAAAGAAAGAAAGAAAGAAAGAAAGAAAGAAAGAAAGAAGGAAAGAAAACAAAGAAAATAAGAAAGAAAACAAAGAAAACAAGAAAGAAAACAAAGATTTGTTGTAAAAGAGAGGATTGTAGCTTGGTATTTGCTAGAAGTATTCTGAGTTCAAGTTTGCTGTTGTTAAATGTGAGGAGAATTAACACAATGTTTGCATTCCCATGGGAACCAACTGATAAAAGAGGGCAAAATTGATGCAAGAGAGGATTATTGTAGGTGTCCTGTGTCCTTGAACATGTGGGAAGGTTGGGGTTTAGGACAATGTGGGAGGTTGGTCTTAGGAGGCAACATAGATGCTTCAACCATTGTTGTTGTTAAGGTGCCATTGCAAAACAAAAAGTATAATAAGTGAATACAGATGTAAGTGTATGATTAATTCAATGCATGAAAAGTGTGGAAGTCTCCTATGATTTCTTCTAATTTCTCAGTGAAGTAAGAGGATTATCAACTGACAGGAAAGAGAGGAGATTTGGGGAGTTGAGAAGAGAGGAGACTGAAATAATTACCCAAGACAATGGCCACTGAATGTTTTTGACAAAAACACAGAATAAGAACTATCACTAAACAGGATGTAAATACACAAGAACAAATGCATACACACACACACACGTACACATGCAAATGAAACAAGTTTTAGCAGATAATATCCTTACTTCACTTTCACTTCAATTCTGTTTTATTCTCAAAGGGATAGTGACTTTCTAAATGATTTCATGACACACTGATGGGTTTCAATGTGCTGTTTGAAAAACACTTGCCTAGAAAAATTAAGGAGGAATTTTCCTAAAGACATGTAGTAAGGATTCCTGTGCAGCCAAACAGGCCCACTTAAGAATAGAATGTAGAATAAGATTGATCAGCATAATCAAACCACAAGCATTATGCACTCCTCCATCTGCATTTATTCTTCCTGCTGAGCCCTATTTATTCTTAAATTCCCTGTTCTACATTACTCAGATTTGAGACTCATCAGCTTTCTTCCCATATTCCATTTTTGTAATTCTCTCCATTCAATTAATTATAAAATTTAAATGTTTCGTTTATGAATTCTCACCAACATCTATTTGTTTCTATTCCCATTGGTTTCAACATAGTTCAGGCCTTTATTGCTGTTCTCTTCATCTTATCTTTTACTTTTCTTATGATTATAATGTCTGTCCATGGTAAAAAAATTTACTTAAAAGACAATGTAAAAAAATCAGCCACTCACTATTTAAGACTATTAAGCTAAACTTATTAGTATATATTTGAATCATTTTAATACATATACATTATATACTTTCCTCTATAACTTTCTATACATTTAGAACATGTCATATAACCCTGTCTTGTAATATTGCTTGCTTTTAAAGTAATACATTGTGAATTTCTGCCCCCCTCATAATGTGTCTGATAAAATCATATTTAACAACAACTGCAGTGCTGTTCCTTGTATGGTGTTTTAACCTAAACCATTTTGTTGAATTTGTGCAGTCATATGCATGTATTGTTCAAATCTTGGACTTCAGGGAGCATAATTTGTCAAGTACCCCAGCTGCTGTGCTCCAAAATGCAGTATTAGTTTGTTGCAAATCCACACTGCCTGTAGTCCCTCCCAGTCAACAACTGAATATAGGAAATGTACTTAGGCAGGCTCATATCTGGAAGAGTTGGGATTCCTCTGACTAGTGACTTTGGTTGTAGATCTCCTGGACAGCCTTGTGCAACTTCCATAGAACAATGGACAAGTTTCTTTTTTTCCTTTCCTGGGGGCCACCCTTACATGAAGTCTAAAGACATTCCTTGCTTCTTTCAGCTCCTTTCCCATTTTTGTCTCAGAGGCCTTTCAGTTTCCCTTAATTTCGTGCACACATAATCACAACTTGGCATCTGGGTTTCAGAGGATCCCAGTTAACCATAAATGTTCGAGTACTTTCCAGATACTTTGTACGACCAGGCTGAACTTTTGATTGCTCAGCTTTCAGTACAGCCTTCTTAGGCTGGGAGCCCTTGAAGGCATTGCCTATGCCCACTAGATTAAGCTCATACCTCTTCTCACCTATATACTCTGTTTCCCTGCCCATTTTTCCAACTACCATATAGTTCTCTAGTTTCGCCTGATGCCTGTTCACCACACATTCTCCCACTCATCTGACCCCTACGCTCCTCTAAAGAAAACATCTACTCCACAGGATGCTTCATTTGAGATAGTTTCTTGACTTTTCCCAATCCTATGTTCTTTCTTCTCCATGATAAAGACAATACAAAAATGTCTTACCCAGCGTTTTCAGTCTTTGGGGTATGTTAAAAGAGAGGCTATACAGCCCAGTGACACAGTATATATAGAGTCTAGAACCAAACAGATATACTTTATTGTTGTTGTTATTGTTATAGTACTTAGGAGTTGAACCCAAGGCTTCGCACACAATTTGCAGGTCCTTTACCCCTGGGCTACACTGCCAGACCATTTTTATTTTTGTATTTTGAGGCAAGGTCTTGCTACCTTTGCTCAGACTGGATCTGGCCTGAAATTAAGAGATCCTCCTGCCTCAACCTCCCGAGTCACTAGGATTAAAGGCATATGCCACTATACCTGGGTAAGCATTCTTTTTTTAAAAGGCAAACGATTATTTGAGGTTGTATGATTGGGAAACATTGAGCTAAACAAAGCTAATTCAAGCTTTTTTGTTTTTTGTTTTTTTTTCAATTGCAAGCCTTCTCGGAGCCCTTAATATCCATATGGTGACTTTCCCAGGCCAGCATTGATATCTGACCCAGTTTATTCCAAATTTATTTGATTAAAGAATCTTTTGGAAAAAAATAGATCATTTCTAGACATTAGTATTTTATGGAACATACTGAGAAAAGGTAAAAATCGTCAGAGAATTTTGCATATATGATTTTTATAGTACTATATATGTTCTTTGTCTTATTGTTATTTGTACATTTATCTTAGGTGTTTCGCCCTTTAGTTTTTCGTAAGATCTTGAAATTAGTAGGCACTTGTTGAATTGAGAATCATGGAATTTTAGTGTAGGTTCATGGTTAGAGATAACATTTGGTAACTGGAGAAAGTTAGTTGGCCCTTTATTTTATTATTTATTTATTTATTTGCTTTTGTGTACAGTCTTTTCAAAACACCATAGTATCCTGGGATGGGATATCTTTCAGGCTTAGAAACGATTAGTAACTTGATGCTGGCAGACAGTCTTTGTTAACACAGAGCTAAGTGTACTTTCTCTACAAATCACTTTATTGGAAAACAGTGAAACAGAAGAATGGAAACATGGTGGTGAATTTTAAGTGTAAGAAAGCAAGAGACAGCTGACTCCAGGTCTTGGGACCCATTGAGTTATAGGAAAGCCAGTTTGTGGCTTAGTTCTGCTTGGTTTCATTGCCAAGGGTGTGTTTGTCAAAAAGGTACTCTGCTAAGCCGGCATCTGGGGCCCCCATGGTAACTAAGTTGTGCACATGGTCACCTAGTTCTTTGATAGACTTCACCTGCTCATTCAGGTAGTAAGTTTCTAGAAAGTCGCACAAATGGGGGTCACCTTTGTCCGAGGCCAGAGCATGCAATTCTAACAACGACTGGTTCACCTTCTTTTCCAAGAGCAGAGCACACTCCATGGCATTCAGCCCGCTTTCCCAGTCATCCTGGTCCGGCTTTTTGATGTCCTGTAGGCAGATGCGACCTCCTCGCTGGTTCTGCAGCCTCATCAACTTCTCTGCGTGCTCCCTCTCCTCCAGCGACTGGCGGAGGAAGTACCTGGAGAAGTTGTTCAGGGCCACGTCATCGCGGGAGAAGTAATAGGCCATGGACAAGTACACATAGGACGCGTAGAGCTCGAGGTTGATCTGGCGGTTAACCGCAGCCTCAGATTCTGGATGGTAGTTCTGGCGCACCCGGGGGGTCCCCGCTGGGTTGCTGGAGGAGGCCGCGGAGGCCAGCAGGCGTTGGGGGTTGGCGGGCCTGGGACCTAAGAGGCGCCCGGCGGCCCAGCGCGGAGGGAGCCCTGGGCTGGGGCAGGTGCTGCTCAGCGAGGGGCCAACATGCTTGGCCAGCAGCCACAAATAGGACAGCATGGCTCCTCCTTTCTGGAAGTGGGGAAACTGAGGCCCGGTGAGCTCAGGGCGCAGTTTGGTGCCAGGCACTTCAGGTCTGAATCAGAACGTGGCCTTAGGCGACAGCGACTGCGTCACACGCCCCATTCATTCCACAGTCGAGGGTTCCACAGCCAGGGCGGCCGGGCGCGCTGCGCAGAGGTCGCAGTTGGAACGATTGTGGCACCGGGCTGCTTGGGTAGGTGGTACAGATGCCAGTTATGTGATTCCATTTATCTAAACATTTGCCGCATCATCAACACGAGATGCCTGCTCTTGGGAGCTTATAATTTATTATATTACCCAAGTTTAAAATACTGTCTTAAGACTAGGCATTATAACCTGTAAAAGAAGAAACTGATCTGTCCTTGCCCTCTTTTGCTAAACTTTTCCTGTCCAAGGACCAAAAGGTGGCAACAGGGAAGGCAGACAAAGGGGTAAGTCATCGGTAATTCATCCGTGAGAGTAAAGGCCCATAGCCACACCTGGTGTGTATAAATTGACTTCCTGATTGTATTAATATAAGTATGCAAATAATGTCAGTGTAGGGGTCAACTTTTCAAATGTGTAACAAGACTGTTTTCTTTTAAAACATAAATTTTATTTTTAAATATTTTAAAATGTAAATATTAACTTCATTGTAAAGAAGTTAAATTCTAAAGTACATTTGTCGCTGTTGTTGTTAGGTGCCGTCGAGTCGAGTCCGACTCTTAGCAACCCTCATAGGGTTCTCAATGGCTGTTTTTTGGGATTGCCTTGGGAGTGGGTTACCAGGTCCTTTTCCATTTTGCAGTGCTGGGAATCAAACTCGGAACCTCAGAGACTGCAGAGCAGCACTATACCAACTGAGCTAAATCCCAGCTGGCTAAAGAACATTTAGTCTTACAATATTTAAAATTGTTTTAGGATATTAAGAAAATGAAGATGGGCTCATAGAAAGAAATTCAAAACATCCCTTATTCTTTCTCTACACAGAGATAACCATTGTTAAATGTTGATAATCTTACTGAATATAACGGAAAAACACGTACCATGGCACATAAAAGTAATCCATACTTTTTTTTTAACGGTTTTACAGAGGAATGATTAATATATAATATACCACAGGTACTAGCTGGGCACCTTCATGCACACCTTTAATGTTAGTGACCGGGTAGGGTGAAGCAGGAGGATGATGAATTTGAGGTCAGAGACATTGTGCACAATTTAGTGAGACCTTGTCTCTAAATAAATACATAAATAAACAGATAAATAAAAAGGGGGCTCAAGGTGCAGTCCAGTGGTATAGCACTTGCTAGGATGCAGGACGCCCTGGGTTCAACTTACCAGTACTGACCTAAACAATAACAACAACAACAACAAAACAACAATAACAAAAGGCATATATCAACAACAAAACAACAATAACAAAGGCACTTATCACTACTTGATAAAATTTGACAGATGTATACATCTGCAAAACCGTTACCTATATCCAGATGATGAGAATACTCATCAACCCCCAAGTTTCCTTTTGTCCCTTTGCACTTTGAAATCCCTCCATTTGTGCCTCTCTTTGCCTCATCTCATTCCAGACAGCAATTGACCTGCTTTTCCTCACTACACAGTTTGTATTTTCTAGAATTCCCTATACTGGAAGTAGAAAAAATGATATATACTTCTTTATGCCTAGTTTCTTTCACTCAGAATAATTATTCTGAGATCCATTCATGTTACAGTTTGTAAAAATAGTTTCTTTTACTGTTAAGTATAACATTATATATATTTAACATAATTTGTCCTTTTACCTGCTATTGGGCATTTTGGTTGGTTATGGTTTTAACTACTAAAATAAGCTGTGATAAACATTCCTGTGTAAAACTGTGTATTCATATGCTCTCATTTCTCTTGGATAAATAACTTGGAGTGGCTGGATCATACTAAGTATATGTTTAACGTTTTACGAAACTTCCAAATTGTTTTCCAAAGTGCTTATACCATTTTCCATTCCCATCAGCAGTGTCTGAGTAGAAGTTTCCTTATATCTTTGTTAGTACTTGGCATTTTTAGTTATTTAATTTTCAGTTAAAATTTAAAAAAATTAATTTTAGTTATTTTGATAGGCGAGTACTGGTGTTTTGTTGTTTTTGATTTGCATTCCCATAACAATTGAATGATATTCAGTGTGTTTACATATGCTTCTTTGTCAGGCATACATCTTTGGTGGAGTATATGTTCAAATATTTTGCCCCTTTATGTATTTGTTTCCTTATGGTGATTCGTCTTTTTGTGATTATTACCTGAGTCTTTAATATTAATATTACTTCTATTTAGGTCTTCTTTATATTCTCTGTATATTACCTTCTCTATATTACTTTCCTTTATTGCCTTCAGCAGATCAGATTACCTTTCTGGGTCAGTTTCTTCAATTGTTAATTTATGATACTACTTGCGTCCGGTAAATGGCTGAAAAAGTTAAGAAAATTTCTACCCAGCAATTAATACAGGGGTTGACACAGAGTAAGTGTTCATAGTGTCCTTGAATAGATTTTATTGGATAGTTTACTCTTCAAAGTCAATCATTTTGTATCATTTGGTTAGTAAGCAAATATTACTATTACTGAGTATAGAAAAACCTATACAGCTTACAAAAAAAATCACTTACATGTATTATATTGTTGCTATCTTCTATGAGTAATGAGGTAGAAATTATTTTATTATATTAGAATGTCAAATGTGTAGTTTGAGAGTAATCTCTCTGATCTCCAAGGAACTTCTCAAAGTGTACCATAAATAAAAGTGGATACTTAAGATCTGAGTGCATTTAAACAGGCAATTTTTAATTAAATTTTATTTTTCTATACCCATCTTGCTTTATTTTTCCTTAAACTTCTGACATGCCTAAAATGTATTTCCCTAAAGAGAATTTTTGAAAATGACTCTTTGGAATGGTATTAAATACCTATTGCTACTGCAAGAGTTTTAGAAAAATTTATGCTCTTCATATAAGTGCTTATCCCCAAAGTAATAAAAAACATAAATATAAAACAAATGTAATACATGAAATGTGATGCAAAACAATGCTCTAAAACACAACGCACATTTAAGTATTCCATGTTAATTTGTTAAAAATGTTCCTTCTTCCCACTACTAAGTTTGCCATATAATTTGTCAGTCTTTGAAAATGTTTATTTTATGAGCATTTTGATGTCAGTATTTGAAGTAAAATTAATATTTTAACAAAATGCAATGGGAGAAGGATGTGGCAGTCCACTCCCGGAACAATCACGAAAAATCACCAGTCATTTAAAACCTTATGAGGATTGCTATGAATTGGAGATGACTGGAAGGCAACTACCACCACCAAAAAAAAAAAAAAAAAAAAAAAAAAAAAAAAAAAGGCAAACCTAGACTACCACCAATTGCAATTCTTAGATATAATGGCTTCTTCTCTTCCCTGAGCACCCCCTAAGCTTTCATGTTCCTCTGGGGCTCCTCTGCTTATTCACTTTCCTCTTCTCGCATATAGAACTCTTCTTCTTAGAATTCTTTTACTCCTTCATGAAATCCTTCTCATCTTTGATGTCCTTCTATATGCATGTATAAATGTGTGTGCATGTGTGTCTTCTTAAGAGCAAAGCTCTTAAGAGAGTTTTTTTTTTTTTCTCATATGCTCTCATTTCTCTGGGGTAAATAACTTGTAGTGGAGTGACTGGATCATATGGTAACTATATATTTAACTTTTTACAAAACTTCCAAACTGTTTTTCAAAGTGCTTGTACCATTTTACATTCCAATCAGCAGTGTGTGATTGAATCTCTTAAGAGAGATTTAAAAATACTCATTTTTAAAACCCCTGGGCTTAGCATGGTTCTTGACACATGTTAAAAAGCAAACACAAATAAATGTTTTTCAAAGGTTCAAATAAGTTGAGATAGAAATTCTTATTTCTTATAGTAGATCAGACCAGCTTAATACTCTTTTATAAAGTATATTGGAAGATGTCTTCACTTTGATTTTTTAATTTATTAGATACTACACAGAAAATCTCTGTACTTGGGTGGTTTCAATTTCCAAAGGAATAATATTTGCTCTTCTCTTTTTATATGTACATTAGGTATTTGTCATATATATGAAAATGATTTGCCAAAGGGAAATTAAAGAACTCTATGAAGG
>VMDO01011967.1:51682-64435 GCA_007922755.1 Pedetes capensis | reverse complement strand
CTTTTTTTCAGTTTCTTTTTATCTTTTCTTTTCCTTCCTTCCTTTCCTCTCCTTTCCTTTCCTTTCAGTTTCTCCCTGTCTCTCTCTCTCTCTGTCTCTCTCTCTCTCTTCCCCCCCATCTCACTCTCTCTCCCTTTCCCTCTCCTTCTCCTTCTCCCTCTCCCTCTCTCCTTTTTTCAGAACTAGGGGACTGAACCCTGGGTATTGCACATGCTGGACGCCTGCTCCCCTCCTGAGCTACACCCCAGCCCCTTTTTCATTTTTTACTTTGAGACTGGGCCTCACCAAGTTGCACGGGCTGCCCCTGGCCTGCAGCTCTCCGTGCTCTTCCTCAGCCTCCATCTCTGGGGTCACAGGGGTGCCATAGCGCCCAGCTGGCCTTACAAAGCGTGTCATTATACATACAAAGCGTGTCATTATAAAATACCTGGCAAGGGGACAAGCAAACCTGTTGCCATTCTGCCTTAGGTTTTTGTGGTGCTCCCTGGGTCTCCCACTGTCCTTGCGCCTTGCCCTTGTTGCAGAAGCTCCGGCTGGCTGGACGCAGCCCAAGGCCAGGAAGTTACGCAGGGGCCTCTAGGGACCGGAGGACAGTGTGCGATCCCCCCTCCCCCAGGCTTCCTCTCTTTTCCAAGCTTGGGAACCATGGCCAAATTTCCTATTGCTCCCGTTGTCTGATTGCTGTGAACTGCCTGGTGTCTGGTACTGGGGGGTCTGGTAGAGGGGTTGTGGGGTGTTCCAGGGACCAGCCAGTCCGGCACACATGGTAATCCCCATTTTGTTCAGCTGAAGTGCCAGAAAGATTAAAAGTACCCCAAAGCTAGCCGGGTGCCATGGTGCACACCTGTAATCCCAGCAGCTCAGGAGGCAGAGGCAGGAGGATCGCAAGTTCGAGACCAGAGGCAATCTACGAAACTTAGCAAGACCCTGTCTCAAAAAGTAAAAAAACGGGCTGAGGGTGCAGCTCAGTGTTCCAGCACTTGCAAAGCATGCAGGCATGAGGCTCTGTGTTCAACTCCCAGTACCGCAACAACACCACCACCACCAACAACAAAAGTGCCCTAAAGCTGAAAGACAGAGTCACCTGGCATGGCTGGTCAGTGGTGAAGGACGCCTGAGGTCCTGGCCGGTTTCTGGGTGACTTGAGTGCTGCTCCCTCACCCCTCCTAGGCCTCTTGCCCTTACACTTTTTCAGCCCTAGGGAGCTGCTTGTTGAACAGGGGTGCAGTGGCTCCAGGCAGACAGCCCTGATATCTCTGTGCTGAGAGACCACACCCTGACCTAGTAGTTGGAACGCTTTCTTCTCATTTGCCCCTGGGTCCCCATGCAGTGGGAAGGTTGCACAGCAGGATGCCTGGGGCTTTCCCCAGCTCTGACTTCCCCTTTGTTTTGGCTGCGACTCAAGCTCCCTGTCCCCTCTCTTTCCAGCCTGCTTCTCTACCTTTCTGCATCTTTTGTGTATTATGAGTTAGTGCAGAGCGTCCGCCTCTCAAGTCCCTGTGGGGTCCGTTTGCACTTGATGCAGTTCTCTTTCTGGCCTTTTCTTGCTGGTTTGTAAGGAGGATGGATTGCTGATTGGTTCGCAGCAGAGGTCCCTGGGGGAAGAGCCTTCTTTCTCTCTGCACAGGTCCCTGGGCAGGAATTACTCCCTTTTTCTGGACTCTAATCCAGCCCACTGCCAAAAGAACCAGCAGATCTGTCCTAGAAGTGCAACCAGAGTGCTCCTTGGAAGCAAGGATGGCCAGACTGCATCTTGCACATGGGTTACACATGCACACATGGTAATCCCCACTTTGTTCAGCTGAAGTGCCAGAAAAATTAAAAGTGCCCCAAAGCTAGCGAGGCATGATGGCTCATGCCTCTAATCCCAGTGGCTTAGGAGGCAGAGGCAGGAGGATTGCAAGTTCGAGACCAGAGGCAGTCGGCATAATTTAGCGAGACCCTGTCTCAAAAAGTAAAAAATGGGCTGGGGGTGCAGCTCAGTGGTCCAGCACTTGCAGAGCATGCAGGCTCAAGGCCCTGGGTTCAACCCCCAGTACCACACAAAAAAAAAAAAAAGCCCCAAAACTGAAAGGCAACTTTGGGACATGTAGTCAGGAAAAATCAATCCCTGGAGAAGGACATCATGTTTGGGAGAGTGGCAGGTCAACGAAAAAGAGGAAAACCCTCCACCAGATGGATTGACACAGTGTCTGCAACAGTGGGTTTAAACATAAATAAGATCGTGTGCCTGGCACAGAATCGGGAAGTGTTTCGATCTGTTGTACATAGGGTCGCTATGAGTCATACTCAACTCAAAGGCACCTAACAACAACAACAAACCCAGCCCGCAACCTTACACAAGTAAATGCAGATCAAACAGATGCTTTCTACATCTGCCCACTTCCCTGGAGGCTCGAGCGAAGGCCAGCAACAGAGTGGCTTCCGGTTTCCCCAGGCCCTGCGCGTCTCCTCTGCCTCCTCATGCCAGGCCTGAAGGGTGCACACAGCTCACGCATCCTCCTGGCAGTTCTGCAGCAAGGCTGAGTGACAGTCTGAAATGCTGCTATGCTTTTTATTCGTCTGTCAATCTTGGGGAGACAACTTCCTGCCAATTACCAAAGGAAGGTTAGGTAACGTTTCTGTCTTCACCCGCACTTGCCCTCTTAAGCTGCACGTGGCGTCGCATGGGTAGAACATGGTTTTCCATTTTAGAACAGTCTTGCGGGGGGTGGGGCTGAGCAGAACAGCCCCAGGCGATCGTTCTGCGCACTAGCTAATTGCTGCTGCGTGGAGTGGGGCCGTGGGACCCGGACATCTCCCTTGACAGCCACCTCACTTTCTGACTCCCCCGATTCCTGGCCTCCAGCATATGGAGCTGCGTACCTTGGAGGTTTGCTGTTTGCTGCACGTGTGTCTCAGGGCCACAGTTAACGAGGCAGCCAGATGTGGCTCAGGGCTGTGTCCTGCCCTGGGGGAGGGGCCCTGCATGCGCTAATGAGGCCTCGGACCGGGTTCTGTTCCTGGACTGCACGCAGGCCGCCTCCCACAGGAAAACGTCTTGCAGATGCTGCGTCTGGCAGAGCAGACGGGCAGCAGGGGGGCGATGCAGTTACCCACAGGCTGGGCAAGTGCTTGCTCATCCTCTGGTCATGCGGTGTAACGATCACGCATCGTCATCACGTGATTGTCACTGCAGGGCCCAGGAGCAGTGGAGCTGAGGGTGAGGAGAGGGGGATCCCGGAACTAGATTGCCTCTTGTTTAGTGGAAACTCGACCCTGACGTTGTGCAGTTGTGTGACTCTGGGCAGTTTGTGGAACGAACGCCTCAGTTTTCTGATCTGTATAATGTGGCTGAAAGCCCCGGCTCCCATGTGCCACGAGGACTGAAGACGGCCACTGTGTGTCTGATGCAGCTTAAGGCAGTGTCTTCGTGACGGACCTGCTGTTAGTGGAGGTGACTCGCCACAGCTGGGGCTGGTAGCCGAGCTGGGGGTCACACCCGGAGCCCTCTGATCCTGGAAGATTGCGCCCTCACCAGTACAGGATGTCATCTGTCATAGGAGCTCAGGCGGTGTCTCAGGCTCTTTAGGTAAAGAGCCTTAGGCTCTTGTCCTAGAACTGCCAGCTGTTTAACCACATGTTGAAATAGACAGGTTGGGTTAACGGTGTTGCCCTTCCTCAGTTTCTCCTCTGTGTGGTGCCACAGTGAGGACATCAGGTCGCCGTCAAACCCACAAATCACATGCTTGGGTAAAATGGCCTGAAAAGCAGCTCTCCAGTTCTCTTGACAGTTGCAGGGTGGGGTCAGTGCACAAGGCCAGGCTACCATGCAGAGCACATGCTGCAGGTGGACAGGTGAGTGAGGGTCAGGCTGGGTGCTGTCTTTATATCAGGCGGAAGTATTGGGAGTAGAAATGGGATTTTAGGAAAATCACTTCGTTACAATGCTT
Organism: Pedetes capensis; assembly: GCA_007922755.1. Classification (NCBI taxonomy): domain Eukaryota; kingdom Metazoa; phylum Chordata; class Mammalia; order Rodentia; family Pedetidae; genus Pedetes; species Pedetes capensis. Next base: position 60,503 of record VMDO01011967.1, on the reverse strand, counting down.
AACAATGTTTAGAAAAGGGAGGAGATGTGGGGCTGCATCTGGCGGGATGTGCGTTTTGTAATTAGGTTTCCATTGGTTGTGTACTGTCTGTGGCTGCCTCTATGTCACAGCATCCGGGTTGAGTGGTGGAGGCAGAGCCCATGGCCGGCAGTGCCTAAAACATTTAGTGAGGGGCCCTCTGTGGATACAGCTTGCTGACCTCCAGTTTCGTAATTTCTGGGCTTCAGGATAGCATCCTATTCACTGGGCGAAGGAAGGATGTGGACTTTAGCATTAACAGAGAAGTCCGTACTCTCTGTTTTTTTAGGTTGTGGGTAGTTTTCATTAATTGATCTTGGATCGTTCAGTTACCAACTCCAGTCCATAATCGGGAAGATGGGAGGGTGAGGCTGACTTGGAGCTGCTCCCAGGTGTATTGAGCAGTATGTTGTTGTGGTTAGGTGCCTTGGAGTCGGTATCCTACTCATAGTGACCATCATAGAGTTTTCAATGGCTGACTGTTTCAGGATTGCCTTGGGAGTGGATTGCCAGGCCCTTCTCCTGTTGAGCAGTATTGTTGTTGTTGTTGTTAGATGCCCTCGAGTCAAGTCCGACTCATAGCAACCCTCATAGGGTTTTCAATGGCTGACTATTTTGGGATTGCCTTGGGAGTGGATTGCCAGGTCCTTCTCCCATTTTTGCAATGCTGGGAATTGAACTCGGGACCTCAGAGACTGCAGCACAGCGCTCTACCAACTGAGCTAAATCCCAGCCCGTTGAGCAGTATAGAATTCTTAAAAATAGCCCTTGGAACCGCCTCCTCACGTTGTCAGGAACACTGTGGCTGCCTTGGGACCGTCAGACCCACGTGCACTCCAATATTATTTCAGAAGATAATCACATTGATTATTGTGGGTAAGAGAAGGGTCTGGTTTCGTGCTGTGGTCCGTGCTTGTAACCCTGGCAACGCAGCAGCCCGAGGCAGGATTGCAAGTTCAAGGCCAGAAGCAGCCTGTGAAACGTAGTGAGACCCTGTCTCAAGAAAGTAAATAAATAAATAAATGAATGAATGAATAAGGGTTAAGAGGGCAGCTCAGGAGCAGACCACTTGCCAAGTATGTGTGAGGCCCTGAGTTCAATTTCCCCTCACCCCCCCATACAAAAGGGGGAAAAAAAAGAGAAGGAGTCTGAATCTGTATTCCCTGGTTCGTGCCATACTCAATGGGTACCTAGGTAAAATTTGAGTGGATATTGATGCATTCCCATTTCAAGTGTTGTATCATTTTGAAGTCTACTCAGTGAGATACACAAGTGACCATTAACACACAGGCTAGGGTTTAGCTCAGTGGGTAGAGCGCTGCTCCACACTCTCTGAGGTCCTGGGTTCAACCCCAGCACTGCAAAAATGGGAGAAAGTCATGGCAATCCACTCCTGAAGCAATCCTGAAGTAATCGGCCATTGAAAACCCTATGAGGGTCACTATGGGGACACAGCTCAAGGGCACCTAACAACAACAACATTAACCACAGCCTCAACAAAATGTTTTGCCAAACATTTGGATTTTCTCTTGTTTGCTCATTGTGAATGGCGTCTTGACGTCGAATGTTTGTATTTCCCTTTGTACGAGTGGACAGATTTGGTTTTTTTCTTTTTCTGCAAACTAAATTTTGTTCTTTGATCATTTTGTACTAAATTGTTGCTCTTGTACTTACCCATTTCTAAAGCTTCGCATGTACTAAGGAGACATTTCTGTCTGCGATCAGTTTTGCAATTTTTAACATTTTATTTATTTTGACTTTCCTTGGTTTTACCATTTTGAAACTTTTATCTAAAAGGAATATGGCAGGAATAAAAATAGTCTTGCCTTATTTTAATCAAATAGTGTTTTATCTGGGTGAATGAGTCTTCCCCTTCTTTGTTTATAGTGATCCTCATAATGAGTATAATATGGTTTTTCTACTCACTCCCCACCTGCAAAATGACATCCTAAGAGCACTTATTAATACTGCAAAGGGGCCAGGCACAGTGTTGCACGTAATCCACGTGATTCTGGAAGTGGAGCCAGGAAGATCATGGATTCTAGGCCGGAGGCCTGAGCTTCTCTGTGGCCCTGGGGACAGGGATCTACTCAGAGAGACTCTGATTCAAATTTAAAAAAAAAAAATTGGCTGAAGGAGCAGCCTAGTGGTAGAGCACTTGTAAATTATGTGTGAGGCCCTGGGTTCAACCCCCAAGTACCACCAATGATAATAATAATACTGCAAAGGGTCATGGTTTGGTCCAGGCGTTTCTATGGTTTTGCTTTTACTCATGCAATAAACCCTTTTAAAATACTATATCAATTTACTTCCCTCTTTCTAATATTATAGGAAATGCTCTAACAAGCATTTCCATGCCCCTCATTTTGTGTTCTGGGATGCGTGCCCAGAACTGGGACCACTTGACCAAAGCATTTACATGTTTAAAAATTCCTCCCTGCTGCTTCCTGAAGGTATTGTTTCCTTGTATGTGACGGTCAGCCATACTTGTGTATCCGTTCCTCCAAACCTGTCACCACGTTACTACCATTTTTAATATGTCCCGTGGGTTTTACAGGAGGAAGGGAGCCAGGGAGTAAATGGGGGGTGCCCAGAGCTCAGGAGCCCAGCCAAGCGTGTGGGCGGGGAGCCAGGCTGCCCTGCTCAGGAAGGGAGCCTGCCCCTCTCCACTCAGGTCACCGCACCCCCGCACAGGTGCCTGCCACGGCTCCTTAGAAAATGTTAACATATTGATTGGGCTCAGATCAACATGGAACATGGAGGTTAGGCGTTTAATGAGCGTTTTTGTTTCGCTGCAGAGAGAATCACACCTCGTTGCTTGCAGTTATCAAGCCATCCAGTCATAAATATTTACTTAACCCGGTAGTGCATTCCAGCAGGCAGTGGTGTCTGTGGCCAAAGGCGCTCCCAGTTCCTAGGAAGCTGGGAGTGGGTGGAGGAGGAGATGTGACATGCCGCGGGCAGCTTTTTCCCAGGAGGAGAGTTCGAGTGAGAAATATATTTTATGGACCAGTTTTTCTGGAGTATAAGGGCTGGGATTTAGCTCAGTTGGTAGAGCGCTGTGCTGCAGTCTCTGAGGTCCCGAGTTCAATTCCCAGCACCACAAAAATGGGAGAAGGGCCTGGCAATCCACTCCCAAGGCAATCCCAAAATAATCAGCCATTGAAAACCCTATGAGGGTCACTATGAGTCGGATACCGACTCGACGGCACCTAACAACAACTCTATGCAACCTGCAGCTGTTGCCCTGTGGCATCCGATCCCGTCAGATCTTGGAAGCTAACCAGGGTCGGGCCTGGTTAGTCCTTGGATGGGAGATGGCCTAGGAACACCAGGTGCTGTAGGCTTGGGAGAAGGAGCCAGCAACCCACTCTGAAAAATAAATCTGCCATTGAAAACCCTATGAATTGAGAAGCACTGACAATAGTATTTCTCCTGTTGTATGCAGGGTCGCTATGAGTCGGATACCGACTTGACGGCACCTAACAACAACAACTCTATGCAACCTGCAGCTGTTGCCCTGTGGCATCCGATCCCGTCAGATCTTGGAAGCTAACCAGGGTCAGGCCTGGTTAGTCCTTGGATGGGAGACTGCCTGGGAACACCAGGTGCTGTAGGCTTGGGAGAAGGAGCCAGCAACCCACTCTGAAAAATAAATCTGCCATTGAAAACCCTATGAATTGAGAAGCACTGACAATAGTATTTCTCCTGTTGTATGCAGGGTTGCTATGAGTCGGGTACCGACCTGACGGTACCTAACAACAACAACTCTACACGAGGGCTGGTGAAGCTCTTGGGCTACCGTAGACAATGAGGCAAGTGGAAGTCACTGCCCCCCTGGAGGTCTACACCTGAAAAGAGAAGGAAAATAGACAGGAGAAATCAAGAAGCTACCCGGAGTGTCAGGGAGTGCTGGGTGGAGCGAGTGGAGTTTGCCTCTGGCCACCACTGTAGGCATTGGGGTTTCCCAGGCGCAGGAGAGATGGCTGATACAGGGCCAGCCACAGGTGCCTAGCAGTGGGGCTCCTAACACCTCCTCCCAGCGCCTGCCCCTCTTCATGGTCACATGTGGTCTGTGCAGGCCAAGGCAGGAGAGGAGGCTTGGGTGCCCGTGGTCAGGGGCCTGAGCTCCTCTGTGGCCCTGGGGACAGGGATCTACTTCTTCCCAGAATGACAGCTTGTTGGTGGCTTTATGCCCAGACGCCTGTGGTAGCCTCAGTGAGGAGGACGTTGGTTAGACCTGGTGGGCTTGCTGTGTTTGGTGCGGTAATTCCATATTAATGATTCACAAGTAACCCAGGGCCTGCAGCTATAGCCCTGTGGCATCTGATCCCTAAGCAGGGTCAGGCCTGCTTAGTACTTGGATGGGAGACTGCCTGGGAACACCAGGTGCTGTAGGCTTGGGAGAAGGATCTGGCAACCCACTCCCTAAAATCAAGCTGCCATTGAAAACCCCATGAACAGCAGAGAAGCACTCATAAAGTGTTTCACCTGTTGTACGTAGGGTCGCTGTGAGTCAGATACTGACTCGATGGCACCTAACAACAACAACAAGAAGTAACCCAGGAGCAGTGGGTCCATGAGCACCGCTGGTCCCACTGGACCCATTACCATTTCAGCAACTGGGGTTTCTCCCTGGACTGGGGCCTCCAAGCACAAGGACATCTGCCACGGCGATAGACGTAAGGACCCAGGTTTGAAGCGGGGCTGGGGATAAGTGCACTTTCTCGACGTCTGTGTTATTATGGGTATTCCCCGAGGGAATGCTTCTCACCTCGGAGACTCTTCCTGGGTTGCCGTTGGGGTTTTCTTGGGAATAATTCGAAGTTTGCATCTCCGTTTCCCTTCAGGAAAAGTTGCATCAGTTTGTCTGATTATATCCAATTCCCTCAAGTTTGGGCTCCGCACAAAGCGTCGCGTTTGGGAGACGCAGGAGCTGGCTCCACAGTCTGAGCCCTGGCGCCCTTGGTCTGGGTTCTGGGGCTTTCCATCCCTCTCTCGGAATATCACCCCCGAAGTAAAGCTCTCTGTGCCCCTGCGGGGCTCCTGATCGCCATGTCGGAACTCATCCTGAGTAAGTTTTGTGGTTTATTTGTCTGTCTAAAGGTGTTTCGGGTTGGGATTTAACTCAGTTGGTAGAGTGCTGCGTTGCAGTCTCTGAGGTCCCGAGTTCAATTCCCAGCACCCAAAAAGTGGGAGAAGGACCTGGCAATCCACTCCCAAGGCAATCCCGAAACAGTCAGCCATTGAAAACCCTATGAGGGTTGCTATAAGTCGGATACCGACTTGATGGCACCTAACAACAACAACAACAACAACAACAATGGCGTTTCACTGTGTTGTCCCTGCAGAGATGCGGGGTAAGGTATTGGCTATGGTGTAAAAGGGGCTGGGGTGCTGCTGTGACCGCGTCTGCCTGTCCGACTTCTGTGGCCACCCTTCAGTCTCATGAGCTCATCTCCACTCGGGTCTCCTTACCCAGGGCCAGAAGGTGCAAGGGTCGGAGCAGTGCGTGTTTCCCAAGGGTAGGGTGGGGTTTGGATTCTACCATAGGGATGGCGCTGAGGGTCTGGGAAAGAGACATCACTTCAGAGCCGTGGTGGATTGACCGTCGCCCTTGGTCTTCAGTCCTGCCCAGGGACACACTGATCTCTCAGCCCTCCTCATGAGGTGAAGTCACTCACATTAGCAGATTTTCTTCCCCCATGGCTATCAGGACAGACGTTTGGTGACACCGGCCGTGAGGGAAGGCAGAGGACTTCTGCGTGAGCATCAGCAGGGGGCTGAGCACTGGACTTATTTCTGCGTCTTGGTCCACTGAGTGATATGTCAGTGACATCATTCAGCCAAAAGCCTTGTCTCATTCCTGGAGGAACCTGTGATGACAAAGATATTCTTCTAGGGGGTGAGAGGTTGAAAGAAATGGACTTGCTCTCTCGGAGGGCAGCCTCTTCCGGATTCCACAGATGGAACAGCCAGCCTAGCCATTGCGCCTTTGGGTGGGGAGCAGCAGCGGGCAATGATGGGGAAGCTGGCGAGGCCCCAGAGCTGTGGGCGTGCTCGCCTGTGCTCCGTAGACGGTGCAGAAGGAGCTCCTGGGTTCAACCCTGGATTTGCCACGTGGTCCCGTGGGAAGCAGTTCATAGCCTGCTGAATGAAGGTCATTCAGTTTGACATCATCTCTCTCTAGTGTTGACTGAGTTGAAAAACACAAAATGGAATACAGACTTACTATGGCTAATTCAAAATGTATCACAAGATACTACGTAACAGTACTGATCATGAAATTGATGCGTGGACCTCTGGCGCAAGCTGTGGGAATGAGCATCACTGTGATAGACCTTCTGTGTGACAGACCTTCAGGTTTTTGTCTTCCCACCATGTCACAATTTACTGAATGTCAGTGGACTCACTCACAGGCTCTATCAGTTCCATGGGCTTTGCTTCACCAAGTTCTGGTTTCACTGGGCGTCCTGACTGTGGCAACTGCAAGTTCTTTGTTCCATTCCATTATTAATTACTAGTACCTTTGTTGTTGTTGTTAGGTGCCATCGACTTGGTATTCGACTAATAGCAACCCTATGGACAATAGGTGAAACAGTATCTTTAGGGCTTCTCTGCCATTCATAGGGTTTTCAGTGGCGGATTGATTTTTGGGAGTGGGTTGCGGGTTCTTCTCCCAAGTCTACAGCACCTGGTGTTCCTAGGCTGTCTCCCATCCAAGTACTAACCAGGCCCAACCCTGCTTAGCTTCCGAGATCTGATGGGATCAGATGCCACAGGGCTATGGCTACAGACCTACTAGTACCTATAACACTCAAATCCCACATCACACCATTGTAGATAGTTTACAGAAAAGCTGGAAAAGGGCAAAGAGGCTATAGGACTTCAAGGGTCAGTGCAAAGAGTCAACATGTGTCGTCGGGTGTTAGGTTAACAAATCAATCGCCAAGGTGTGGAGGCAAGAGGTCCAGATGGCCCCGACGTGGGCTGCATCATCGCCAGGGGGGGTTGTGCTGAGCTGCTTCTGTAGACTGCCAGGAGTTCGTCGCTTGGCAGTCTCCTGGGCAGAGGCTGAGGGGGTGCACTGACGTGGTCTGTAACAAAGTGACATGTGGGTGTGCCGTGCTGCAGCCTGTGGTGCCTCTCATTGTGTCAATGTGACTTTGTTCTGGTGTGTGTGAGATCGGGTGAGATCGGGTGGTTGTTCTTGAACCGTGTCTCATCATTCCCGTGTGTCTCAGTCCAGTACGTTACTCCCGACAGGTGGTGGCCTGCTTGCCCAGTCACAGTGCAGAGGCATCCCACCTGGGCATTTGCCCCCAGAAGGGAGCAGCTCGGGACTGGCTGCTGCTCTATCCAGGACCGAGTGACTCAGGCAAGGCACAGCCTGCTCTGTGCCGTGGCCCCTCAGAGAGCCTGGCATCACATCTGTGTGGCTGCATGGTTGGTGGAGACAGAAACCACCCCCTTCGCCCAAGGAAGCAGGCATTGCCCAGGGGAGGCTGGTGTTTTCCTTCTGACCTAGTTAACCAGGCGGCAATGGAAAGAACAAAATATGGAAAGGTTTTTCATGAAAAGTGTTTCTCAACGGCTGGACAGCGATGCTGACTCCTGGATAGAGCTTGTGTTATTGGGGGGAGAAGAAAACAATCAATCAACAAGTACATGTCCACTTTGGGGGGAGATAAAGAGGGAAGGGGGCAGAGAGTGATGGGGTGTTTTAAGCATAGGATCAGATGATTAAAATTGGACAATTTGATGGGGGGACAGTGTGCTTGGAGGACATACAGATGGGTGACATTATTACTGTCATCACAATGTTGAAGTGACACTGGGGTTCTTTTGGCTTGTTGTGATATTATTATTATTATTATTATTATTATTATTTATTTATTTTGCAGTACTCGGGGGTTGAACCCAGGGCCTGGTGCATGCTTGGCAAGTGCTCACTAAGCTGCACCTCCAGCCCTCTTTTTATTTCTTATCTCGAGTCAGGGTCTTGCCCAGTGACACAGGCTGCCTGTGATCTCGAACTCACGATACTCCTGCCTCCGCCTCCTGAGTTGCTGGGATTGCAGGCGTGTGCCACCATGCCCTGCTTAAAAAGGACCTTTTCATACTTCTCGGCCCTTTATTACATCGGAAAAGAGTTGAGGCCCCCAAAAATAGAATGTGGTTGGTCCTGCCCAGGTGTGGCACAAAGGGGTTGTGATTATTCGTGATGAAAAGTCAGCTCAGGCTATGCACCTGTTAGCAGGTTTTGCCCCTCACCTGGGTCCTTTTTCCCTCTTGGAACTGTGGGACAAATAAGACCGAGCAGCAGCTGAGCGGGGAAGGAGACCTTTGTTCCTGGCCAAGACTAGGAAAGGTGGAGACAAACCTGGAAGCCAAGTTCTCAACCCATGGGAGTCGGGAGGTTTCCATACATAGTGCAAGATAGGAAGCGGGGGATGGCTAATGGGGGAGGACTCTCCCTGTCTTCCCTGGGGGTGGGTGGAGATTTTCTGGGGGTTTGCACCACCTATTTTCACTCTTCGTGGTTCTTTCCCATAGCCATGGCGATTGTCAGCTGTCCCTGTGCTTAGAGAGCGTGTCATTTAGCATTGTTGTTGTTGTTAGGTGCCGTCGAGTCGGTATCCGACTCATAGCGACCCTCTGTACAACAGGGGAAACACTATTGTCAGTGCTTCTCTGCTGTTCATAGGGTTTTCAATGGCAGATTGATTTTTGGGAGGGGGTTGCCAGGTCCTTCTCCCAAGCCTACAGCTTCTGGTGTTCCCAGGCGGTCTCCCATCCAGGT
>VMDO01011967.1:0-51582 GCA_007922755.1 Pedetes capensis | reverse complement strand
TCCACAGGGCTAAGGCTGCAGGCTCATTTAGCATACAGAGGAGCTTATAACGGGTTTAGAGGTTGGCCACTCTGGCGACCTTCTTGGATCCAGCCGGTTTGGGGGCGCCGCCTTGAAGAGGAGCTGCTGCCTTTGGGGATTCTGTCCTCAGAGACAGTGGGATCAGGACAGGGTAGAAATGCAGCGCTGTCACCTGGCCAGCGCTCAGGGTAACAGAAAGGAGCGCGTGGAGCTGGCACAGGAAAGAGACTTGTCGTGAGGGAGTTTCAGTCCCCAGATCGAGGAAAATAAGGGGTGCCCTTCCACACAAGTGGCTTGGGAGGCCACCCCGTGGAACTTCCTCCCTGCTTCTCGACTGGGGGCCAGCAGGCTCAGGTTACCAAGTGGCCTGAGTGGCTTGCACATCTGTCCCCAGCACGGGCCACTTGCTCAGCAGGCTCCGGAAGCAGAAGGGGGATTTCAAGGCCCCAGGTTTCCTGCTAGAAATCTTGGAGAGCTCGTGCACACGGCCTGGGTAGGCCTCTTTTAGACCGTTCCCCTGGCCCGCGGGTGTCCAGGAGTGCGTGCGCTGGGAGTGGGAACCACAGGCTTCTTGCACAGTGGTTGGGGCACAGATGGCCTCCCAGCGCAGGCCTCCACGTGTTTATCTTCCTTCCTCCAGAGGCAGAAGATTCTGGGTGGCTGGTTTTGTTGTGCAAACATTGAGCCATCCTTTGGGGCTGCAGGCCTGATACTTCTTTTTCTCCCTCCTGGCCTCTCAGTCTCTGTCCTGGCGGGGTTCTGGCTGGAATTTCCCGACATTGGGGAGCCTTGCTCAGGTGTCCCCCCATCTGCTCAGCGCAGCAACAGCTCAGAAGCAGAGGGAGCAGACTGTCCTGTAAAGGACCAGAGGGTCAGTCTTCTAGGCTCTGATGGCCTCACTGTCTTTGTTTGTTTGTGTTTTGTTTGCTTTGTCATCTTTCAAAATATATTTAAAAATTATTAACATAAGGATTGCACAAAGCCAAAAAAAAAAAAAAAAAAAGCAAGCAAGCCCAGCCCAGCCCAGCATGGTCAGACCCTGCAGTAAGGCTTCAGGGTCCCTGTGTCACCCAGGGCCTTCCTGGTGTGGGTAAGGAGAGAAAGAGGAGGACACAGCTATTCCCAAAGCCCTGTGAGTAAAGCCGTGGGGATGCTCCGGTTCCCACCCCTAGTGCTCAGGGATGGCTGCTCTGCCCACCTACTTGATGGCGTGGGTCTAAGGCCTTGGCATTCCCCTGGGTTCATCCTTCTTCCTCACCCAGCCCCGCCCTGCCACGTGGCTTTGCTCTTCTTTCAGCATCTATGCAGAACGTGGCTACTTGCCAGCAGCCCCGCTTAGCATTGTACGCTTGGGACAGATCGCCCAGGCTCTGACCTGGACTATAGCCCTGACAGCCTGAGGGTCATGGCGCTCTGCCCTTGTCCTGGAGAACCTGGTACCACGTGCACAGTCTCTGCTCCAATCCCTCCCCTCTGCTTAATTTCTCTCCTGAGCACACATCGTCAGCTAATAAGCCGTGTGATCAAAACATACGCTGAATGTTTAAATTAAAAAAAAATTATTACCGTAAAGACACATTGCTGTTAATCCCACTGAGGACACTCCTGTTGGCGTATCCCATCCTTCCGAAACATTCGCCATATCTTTCGATGCCTCTTTCCGAAGCAGTTCTGGAAGAACTCTTTCATGAGTGTCATTATAGTTTCATCCTCCACCCCGTCGGCACCCTGCGTCACACGTTGCTTTGGGTACGGCGGTTTCTGTCAAGGAACAGCATTCTGATGTGCTCTCATCCACCCTATTCACTGGATCTGGCTCCATGCAACTTCCTGCTCCTCCACAGAGTCAAAATGATGTGAAAGGTAAGTTTTGAATTGATTCAGGACATCAAGGCAACCACAGCCGTGCAACTAAAGACACTGATGAAACAGGACTTCCGGAACTGCTTTAGAAAATAGCGAGAGCGAAGGCGGGCGCGGTGGCGCACGCCTGTAATCCCAGCGGCTCGGGAGGCGGAGGCAGGAGGATCGCAAGTTTGAGACCAGAAGCAGTCTGCATAATTTAGTGAGATCCTGTCCCAAAAAAAAAAAAAAAAAAAAAAAAAAAAAAAAAAAAAAAAAAGGAAAGAAAAGAAAATAGAGCAATGGGGTAAGAGTGTTCCAAGGAAGGGGAGTATATTGGGGGGGAGGGGGTTTATGGCAATGTGTCTCTTACTGTAATAAATTTCTATTTAAACATTCAGCCAGGCATGGTGGTGCACACCTGTAATCTCAGTGAACTGGGAGGCAGAGGCAGGAAGATTGAGAGTTTGAGGCCAGAGATAGCCTGCATAAGTTAGAGAGACCCTATCTCAAAGTAAAAAGTGAAAAAAGCACTGGAGTACAGCCCCGTGGTAGAACACCTGCAAATTATGTGTGATACCCTGTGTTCAACCCCAAGTACCAATAAACAAAACAAACATTCATTCACTGCATGTTTTTTGCCCTGGTTTCAACCCCCAAGTACCAATAAATAAATAAGCAAATATTCCTTCCCTGTATGTTTTGATCATACCCCATGTGTTTTTTATTTGTCTTATTTATTTTCTGTTTCCCTAATGGAGTGTGAGTTCCTAGAGGGAGGAGTCTCCTGTTCTGTTCTCTGCCAACGTTAGTGTTCATTGGAGCAGCGCCTAAGCTCAGTTATCTCTTTAGTAAATGGTTGGAGGAGGACTCCGTCTTTACTTGTACCGTGTGTGACTCGGTAATGCTTTTAGTTTAATCCATGTTACTCACCCTTTTATGTTTTTATTAGGTGTATAAGTGTGTGCAGGGCTGGGATTTAGCTCAGTTGGTAGAGCGCTGCGCTGCAGTCTCTGAGGTCCCGAGTTCAATTCCCAGCACCGCACAAATGGGAGAAGGGCCTGGCAACACACTCCCAAGGCAATCCCAAAACAATCAGCCATTGAAAACCCAATGAGGGTCGCTATGAGTCGGACAGGACTCGGCACCTAAAAACAACAGCAGCAAGTGTGTGCATGTACAGGCTACCATGTGGTATTTCTGTGCCTGTGTACGTTGTGTTTTAGGTCAGGAGAAGCATGTCTGTCTCCTCAGATACTCATCATTTCTCTGCAGTGAGATACCTTAGTCATCTTGACAGCATTGGTACACGTTGAGAAAACAGTGCTCTGAAAGTGTGTGTGGTTTATAGTTACGTGAATCCCGAATATTCCCACGCTCTGGGACATAGTGTGGACCTGACATGCAGGTGACACTGGAAGAAAAGGGGGGACGACAGCAGGGACTTAGAGGCCATTTTTGCTAGAAGTCCTAACTCTTCATGTGAGCCTGCAGTTGCCCAGTGGGTTAAAGCAGGACAAAGCGTGGCCTCTCGGCCATCATATTGTAGGTGTCTGTCTCCTTTGTCTGGGACGTTGGGTCCCATTCCTGTTCAACCCTACGTGTAGGCATGTTCACCATTTAAGTAGTATTCACCTAAACCTAGCCATTGTCCCCCTTTCAAGCCAGAAGGCTCCAAGATGAGTTGTTTGTGTTAGGTGCTATTGGGTGGACTCATAGTGACCCTCAGGGTTTTCAATGGCTGATTATTTTGGGATTGCTCCTAGAACGGATTGCCACATCCTCCTCCCTCCAAGATAAGAGTTAAGTAAAATCTTGTCAACAGATTGACAATCGCCAGCTTTTACAACATCCTTTGCAGACCTCTGGGTTGGCGCCTGGAGTCTCCAGGCATCTTCCTGCACCTTCCATTAACAGCAGAGCCTGCCTGCAGATCAGGCCACGATGAGACAGCCCTTGCTAAGCAAGAGCCCTTATCAGGGGCACCATATTCTTCTCTTCCAGGATCACAGGTCTGAGAGATAAACATCACCAAAGCAAATGGAGGTGGCCCCCTAAGCAGTGGCCCTTGGTCCCAAATGGAGACTGCCTCCCACTTTGCAACAATAACTGTTTCCTTGACAGACTGAGGATCTATGTGACCAGAACCTAGATGATGATCAACCAGACCTGTGTGACCAAGACTGCTTAAATGTGCGCACCTCTCACCCCTCCCTGGTGGGCTGGGATTTAGCTCAACTGGTAGAGCACCGCTCTGCAGTCTCTGAGGTCCCAGTTCGATTCCCAGCTACGCAAAAATGGGATCGGGATGTGGCAATCCACTTCCTAGGCAATCCCGAAACAGTCAGCCATTGAAAACTCTATGAGGGTCGCTATGAGTAGGACACGACTCAACGGCACCTGACAACAACAACAACTCGCCCCCTCCCCAGTTCTTCCTCTGTTTAAATCTGATGCTCAACTCACTGTCCCAAAGACAGGGCTTTAATGCCCTTCTCCCTATCTGCACACCAGCGTTGACTTGATGGCATTCTTCTCCAGCCTTTTTTACCAGTGCTTCTCCATTTAATTTCAGAGAAGAGTGGCCATACCTAACTGGTTGGGACTCCCTGAAGTCAGGGCCCCAGTGGCCTCAAACTCTATGAACAGGATCAGTTTCTGTCTTTGTTCTGTTGGACCCCCTCATTGAGTCCGTGAGCTCATCCTGCTGGGTGGTGGGGAGCCTTTCAGGTTCTTTCCTCTCCCTCTCTGGAAGCATCGATCAGCTTTAGATCAATCACAGAGCTGACTGTGTCAGCTTTCCCCTGTTTTCGTCTCCCACTCCTCTGCTCCCTGTCTAGCTAATCAAAACACAGATAGGCTAGGCACGCACATTGGCCCGCTCCTGTATCCCAGTGACTTGGGAGGTGGAGGGAGGAAGATTGCAAGTTAGAGGCCAGAAGCAGCCTGTGCAAGTTAGCAAGACCCTGGCTGGGAGTGCAGCCTAGTGGTTAGAGCACTTGCAAAGTATGTGTGAGGGCCTGGGGTCAACCCCCAAGTACTGCAAAAAAGAAAAAGAAAGCAAGAAAGAAAGAGAAAGAAGAATAAAAGCAAATAAAACAACTGCAAAATAAACTTAATATGAAAAATTTAGAACCTGAGATGTTAGGAAATCTGGCTTTAATTTGCGACCCTCAAGTGTTGCTTCATGGAGTATCTGAGATAAGTAAAAGCTGCAGCCTTATATTGAGCAAAGAAAGGGCAATTCCACTGGGCTCTCCAAAGTTCCTTTGAGCAGATCCTTTTCCCTGCATCTGTTTCCTCCCTTTGTCCTTACTATGAGATCTTCAAAGGCGAATATTTAGGTAGAGAAAGGGCTGTGAGTATGGTTAGACTGTACTCTCTGGGTAGCCAGTGAACCCTACTGGATTATGTAATCCTGTGTCGATAACAGTGCTTAGAACGTTCTGCAAACCTGATGTCCGTTTGCTCAATACCTGATAATGAGTGAGTGGAAGAACTGGGGGCATTCAGAGGTAGGGGTAAGAATGGGAGGGATTCATGGCCTTGAACTTACAGGAAAGTTCTAGAAAGAGGCGGGTGAGGCAGGGTTGGATGACTGCCTATACAGAGCACGGCCCACCATGCAGCGCTGTGTCCCTCTGGTCTGTCGCCTACCTTAGTGGGATTTGACCATCAGGAAGTATATTATGTCTTTATCACCTCCTGACTTTGAGATCCACAGTCCCCTCACAGATGAGGTCATGATTCCAGAGTCAGAGTCAGGGTCAGAGGCCAAGGGGTTCACAGGCTGAGAGGTCGCCACTTGGAGGAGTCCTGAAACCAGCCTTCCAGCCAGCATCCTCCATTGCGGATGAGGCCACTGCTCCCCACCCCCAGGATCCCCACCTGGCTGTGCCCCCAGCCCAGGTCAGAACCCAGGCTGTTTGAATCTTTCTCCTATAGTTCTCTCTCAGTCCACGCTGCTCCTCCCACTCCGCTGCCTCCGCCACACCCTGTTCTCTGAGCTCAGGAGATTGACAGGACAAAGCCAGAAGCTGCCCAGGTTTGGTGTCGTGGTAGCAAGACTTCTTTCTGGTGCCTGAAGGAAGGAGCCGTTGTGCCCTCTAGAGAGCTGGCCACAGGCCTGTTCTAAATCGTGCCCATAAACACCGGCATTGTTGTTGTTGTTAGGTGCCGTCGAGTCGGTATCCGACTCATAGCGGAACCTCATAGGGTTTTCAATGGCTGACTGTTTCAGGATCACCTTGGGAGTGGATTGCCAGGCCCTTCTCCCATTTTTGCGGTGCTGGGAATTGAACTCAGGACCTCAGAGATTGCAGTGCAGCACTCTCCCAACTGAGCTAAATTCCAGCCCAAACACCGGCATAAAGTTACCAAAAACACTACCGATGATGGTACAAACAACTTTCTGCACCTCACACATGGTTCTTGGTTCAGCAGAGTATGGTCAGACTTCAGAGGATGGGACTGATGGCCACTTCCGTCCACTCTTGATGATAGCCGGACATACATTCTCTGCTTCCTTCTCTCTGTTTCCTCTTCTGAAAACAAAGTAAAGACTCAGTCACTAGCTGGTTTGCAATAATGCATTACGAGCATTTCATTAAGGGCATACCTACTGTTGTTAGGTGCTGTCAGGTCAGATCCCACTCGGGGCGACCCTGTGTACAACAGAACTAAATACCTCCCAACACTGGGCCATGCCCACCATCTTTTATGTTGGAGTCATTTTTGCAGATGCTATGTTTCTCCTCATTTTGAGTCATGCCACTTCAGCAAAAGGAGGTCCCACGGGCTTTACTCCATTCTTCTCATTCAGGTCGACTCTACTTTAAGGAGGCAACTCTGCCCCAGTCGTTTCTTGAATGCCTTCCAGTGTGGGGGCTCATTTTCTGGCACTATATCTGACAGTATTTCTCTGCTATTCATAGGGTTTTCAATGGATAATTGTCAGGAGTGGGCTGCCTTCCGGCTTGGGGGGCTCATTTTCTGGCACTATATCTGACAGTATTTCTCTGCTATTCATAGGGTTTTCAATGGCTAATTATGTCAGGAGTGGGCTGCTGGGTCCTTCTCCCTATTCTGTCTTAGTCTGGAAGCTCAGCTGAACCCTCTCCACCACCGGTGGCCCTGCTGGTATCTGAAATACCATGGCATAGTTCTCAGCATCCCAGCAACACGCAAGCTCCCATAGCACGACAAGCTGACAGGATTGTGGGGGAAAGGCTCGCTGGAAAGAAGGGAGCAGTGTGAGGTGGGTTGATGTGACTTCTTCGCAAATCCCCAGAGTCAGGAAATGACCTGGGAAAGGAGGAACGACCCGTGGGTGGCCTGCAACACTAAAATTCAGTGATTTGTTGCTTGATTTTTAAAGCTCTGTCCTGGGGCGTGGTGACGTATAACTTTAATCCCAGCACTTGAAAGCCTGCAGCAGGAAGACTAGGAGGTGAAAGCCAACCTGGGCTACATAATGAGACTCTGTCTCAAAAAAAAAAAAAAAAAAAATGCACTTAAGCACTGCTGTGTGGTAGCTGAAGCATAATGTTTATCTGGGTACCTAAACTGGAGTTGAAATAACAGGCCCTTTATATCTCCCTCCATGTTTCATTCCTGATCAAGGTCACAAAGTGCGGCTGTGTCTGGGCCCTTGGTGGGAAGACCCCACGTGGGCAGCTCCTTGGGAAAGCTACCAAGAAATGTTACACTTGTATGTGGAGTGTTTTATCAGAGCCTTGGGGAAAGGGGCCTCCCACCGACTGGCTCCTGGGAGAGAAAGCATGAGCTTGTCGTCATGAATGGCAATAGTGTTCCAGGCCAACCAGACAGCCGGTGAGGCCGCTGTGACAGAAACAGGAAAGAAACAATTGAAAAGGAGGAGGAATTGATTCTGACGCATGGTTTCAAATGTTTCAGGCCGTGGTTGGCTGGCTGTGTTGTTGGGCCTGAGATGAGGCCCAACAGTTTGACTTAGTGAGACTCTGTCAGAGTGAGACTCTGTCTCACTAAGTTGGGCAGACTGCCTCTGTCATGGCGGTGAGATCGTGCAGAGTGAGGCTGCTTACCTCATGGCAGCTGGGAAGCAGAGAGAGACAGAGACAGACAGGGGCCAGGGCCCAGATACACCCTGCAGAGGCATGCCCACAGTGAGCCGCCTGCTCCAGCTGGGCCCTGCCTGCCACGGTCTCACCCCTCAGCAGTCTATTCAGACTCCAACTCCATCAGCAGATTAAGCCACAGTTTAGGCCCAGGCCATCATGATCTGATTGTCTCTGAGATATCCTCAGACGTATCCAGACACGTGCTTACTCATCTTCCAAGTCTCTCTCAATCCAGTCAAGCTGACAATCAAGATTAACCATCAGAGGCAGCTTCTAGAAGCCAATGTGCAGATCTGTGGAGGCCAAGGAGGGAGGGTGTTGGGCTAATGCTGGATGGTTCTCCAAAGGCCTTTCTGTCCTGCAGGATTTCTGTCCTGAGCATGCATGTCCATTTTAGATCACATCCTCTGCAGGATGTGATCCTGTGCCCTGGGAACCAGATGGGCTTTTATTTCCATGGCCCTACTACGGAATGGGGGCTGGGGTTTAACTCAGTTGGTAGAGCACCACTCTGCAAACTCTGAGGTCCCGAGTTCGATTCCCAACACCACAAAAATGGGAGAAGGACCTGGCAATCCATTCCCGCAGCAATCCTGAAAACAATCAGCCATTGAAAACCCTATAAGTGTCGCTATGAGTCCGACATGACTCGACGGCACCTAACAACAACTATGGAATGGAGGGAAAGTGCAGGCTGAGCACAGAGTGCCCCATTGATATGGTTCCGTGTAAGTAGACATTCCATCCAACTGCCCCGTGCACCCCTATGCCAGCCATGAATGCTGTCCTTCACCTCACTGTGCTCCTAATGACTGACCCGTGTGCTCACCTGGGTGAGTGTGCTCAAGATACAAAGCAACCACAGCCTCTGCTTAATTGCGCAATGGTGGCTATTCCTCCAGTAAATCTGTCACCATCTGACCCTGTGCAAGATGGCAGGCTCAGCCGGTGGGCTGCTTCTCTGGTGTGCAGGGTCCCTTGTTCACAGTGTGTGCTCCTCCCTGCCCCGACAACGCCTGGACTCAGGGAAGCCTCTTATGGTAAGGCAACAGCACCACTCCTTCCTTTTTCTCTCACAGAACTGTAATGATGAGCTGCGCTCCTTAGATGCCGCTCCATGGCTGTGTTGAGCCCTACTGTGTTCCCTTGATGGATGGGCATATATTATTTATTGTTGTTGTTGTTAGGTGCCATCGAGTCGGTATCTGACTCACAGCGACCCTCATAGGGTTTTCAATGGCAGACTGTTTCGGGATTGCCTTGGGAGTGGATTGCCAGGTCCTTCTGCCATGTTTGCGGTGCTGGGAATTGAACTCAGGACCTCAGAGACTGCAGCGCAGTGCTCTACCAACTGAGCTAAATCCCAGCCCCATGTTATTTATTAGCATAGCCAAACCCTAAGGAATTTAATGGTTAAAAATAAAGAACCATTTAACGTTCCCTCTCTCCCTCCTTCTCTTCCTTCCTTCCTTCTTTCTTCTCTTTCTTTCTTTCTCTCTCTTTCAGTTTTGAGTACTGAGGGTTGAACCCAGGACCTTATGGATATTTTGCAAGTGCTGTACCACAGGGCTGCGCCCCCAGCCCATATTTAAATTTTTTATCTTGTGACTCTGTCTCACTAAATTGCGCAGGCTGCCTCCGGCCTCCAACCTGTGATCCTCCTGCCTTTACCTCCCAAGTCACTGGCCTACTATGCCCAGTGTTTAACTATATTTAATCCAGTTTTCTCATATTTTTTTAGTGTTGGCCCTAACAATACTATCTGGGGAAAACATTGGCTTACCATGTTACTCTTTGCTGTTAATTTGCCTTCCTAATGAGTTAATTTGGGTTTAAATGAAAACAGAAAAGCATTTGTTGTTGTTTCGTTTTGTTTTGTTTTTTGATACAGGGTCTGGGTATGTAGCCCAGGTCCTGCTCCAACCTCCCAAGTGCTGGGATTGCAGATGTGAGCCCCATGCCTGGCTTAATTTTTTTTTCCCATGACATTTTTATTTTCAGTAGGTTTAGATTTAGATCCACAGGTTTGACTTAGAGGCGGAAAAGTGACACAGGCAGAGGGTAGCGCTCCGGTCACTTACCTCGTTTTTGCCCAGTGCCCGTTCTCTGCCCCGGGGTTCCATACTATGTGTAGGGGTCTTGAGTTTCAGAGGCTTCTGTGGCTGCTCAGGACCTTGCAGGTTTTGAGGAGTGTCGGTCAGTGATTTGACAGCATGGGTCTTTATTTAGAGTTCTTCTCATACCTGGGCCAGGGTTGCGGGTTTGGGGAGAGACCGTGGAGGTGAAGAGTCCCCCTCGCGTCCCCCTCCTGTAATTGCCTAGCCATTCTCATACTGACTGTGGTCACATGACCACGTGGTGTGGGTCAGACTTTTCCACTGTGACACCACTGTGTCCCCACGCCCTCCTGCGTTCCTTGGCAGGCAGTCACTGCATGCAGCCCACCCCAGGGTGGGGAGTTCTGCTTCAACTCCCTAAGGGCAATAATGACCAGAACCACGTGGAACCCACTGCATGAAACACGCCTCTCCCCTCAGCTACGTAGATATCGTCACTTAACCTGTGGCCTCTTGGGCATTCATTTTGTGTTCTGGATCGCAATTCCTGTAAGTTGCAGCTCAGAGTTGCTCAACTTTCTCCATCAGGAGCGCTCTCCGTGGGCCCCTGCATTGCGCTCAGCATTTCCTGCCATGTGGGTGGTGGTTTATTTTGAGCACATCCTAGCTTTGGGGCACTGCAAGGTGTCCCATGCTCATCTGGAACATGTCTTCCCCCCAGTGACAAAATCAGCCATTTGTCTAGCGCACCCTGGTTCCTTAAGTGATTAGAACCAGGATCTGGATCCTAGGCATACTCTTTGCAAACAGGGCTGCCATTGCTTCTGTGATCTTTCAGCTGACAGGGCAAGGAAGTCCATGCATGTATGCCGGCCACTGTATGTACACATGCCTATAAACGTGTCTGTGTATCCATCTGCACCTCCATCAAGCTAAACAGGAGTTCATACTTCTGTCTCCAGCTGTATTCCACTACCACGTGACTCCTTTCAGCATCTGCACCTCCATCAAGCTAAACAGGAGTTCATCTGTCTCCAGCTGTATTCCATTACCACGTGGCTCCTTTCAGCCTCTCCTCCTTGCTTATCTGTTGCCTCTCATCCCAAGAGGGGAACTTCAGAGTCGTGAAGTATAGTGTGTATTGTGTAAATGTGTAGTGTGTGAAAATGATTATCAGCACAGTACTGGGTACACATTAAGCAGCCTCCCCCGTCCCTGTGTATATATTCACATACATACAAGGTATACATATATGTTTAAAGTTGTTATCATTAAGGAGTATCTGTCTGCGATGAGCACAGTCGAGAAAGATGAGGCACAGCAGTTTCCTGTATACAATGTGTGTTCAAGTACGGAAGAGAAACACATATCGTAGACTTTTGAAATCCACAGCTAACCAGAAAGAGTTGTGTTGTTGTTGTTGTTAGGTGCCATCGAGTGCGACTCGTAGTGACCCTCATAGAGTTTTCAATGGCTGACCCTTTCGGGATTGCCTTGGAAGTGGGTTGCCTTGTCCTCCCATTTTGCAGTGCTGGGAATCAAACTTCGGACCTCAGAGACTGCAGAGCGGCACTCTACCAACTGAGCTAAATCCCAGCCCAGAAAGAGTTGTGGTAAAGATGAAATGAAAGTCAGCGTGCAGAGTTCAGCCCAATGCCTGGCGGACCCAGGCTGCTTGGTTCTGGTGCGGTTGAGGAGCTGTGCGTTTGGTGGGTGGTGTTGGTCAGACTTTGTGAGAGAACAACTTTATTTTGGCTCACGGCTTCAGAGCGTTCAGTCCGTGGTTGCTTAACTCCATGTGCTTGGACAGAACATTGTGGTGGTGGGAGCATGGGGCAGAGGAGCTTCTTCACCTCATGGAAGACAGAAAGCAGGGAGGAAGACACGAAGAGCCCAGGGACAGGATACCCCCAGGAACCCAGCCCCCATGACCTATTTCCTCCAGCTTGTTTCCACCTCCTAAGCTTTCTAGAACTTCTCAAAATAGCACCAACGGCCAAAGTCCACGCTCCTAACACATTTGGTAAGGATGCTCCATTATCTAAACTGTGACATTGGACTTCAGCCCGTGTGGACTTTGGAGTCAGGTGGGTGTGAGTGTGAAATGCTATGGAGCAGAGTGATGGAGACCTGGGGTTCTCCACCTGTATTGGGAGTCCATATCTCCTGAAAGGGTCATGATAGCACTGCTGGTTGTACCTGTACTCCCAAGTTGCTGATTTAGTAGCTCTGGGTTGAAGCCCAGGGAACTACAAATGAGCAGTTCCTGCTAGTTGCTGCTGCTGTCTGGGGGCACAGGAGAACCATTTGTGGCTCCCAGCAGCAGAAACTTCCAGAAAGGGGAGCAAGCTGAGGGCTCAGATACAAGGGGGGACTTCATAGAGCCCTAGCGACAGATGCTGGGCGGGGAGCTCTGGTGGGGTTCAGAGGAGTGAGGAGAAAGCAGTTTGGTTGGGAAGAAACATGGATGGCATTGGGCCAACTGGAGGAGACTCGCTGGAGGGAAGCAGGAGAGTAAGAGACGGGATGGTTGTGGCCGATGACCATGCTGACCTCAAGTGGACAAGCTGAGTGTCTCCCCCAGGGGACCGTTTCCCCAGCTCTCCCCCCCCCCCCCCGCCCGGTGTTCCTACCCTCCTGTGTAGTGCGCGGGCCTTTGCGTAACCTCAGTCATGCGCAATAAGTGACTTGCCCTATGGACATTCCACATTGCTTGAATAGAATAATACTTGTCACTGGCCAGCTGTTCTGAAAATAGTTTGCTGCTTCCTGTGACTTGACGTTCACACGAGGCAAACAGAGGCTGTTTTCTCCTTCATTGTGCATTGTCATTCTTTAGCGGATTCCTGTTACGAGCTTGCAGCTGGCCGGTGTTTGCAAGATCGTACGGTGGCCGTCCTGTGCATGGGGAAGGCCCGCGATGGGCCTGTACAATCCCATGGACACTGTTTTAGATACGTCCTGTTGGCACCATGTGAGGCCTCGCCATGAGTGCAGCCCAGACACGGCATGCTCGCCAGGATGAAGAATTCAGATGTGGCACCAGACGTGAGAACTCGACCCACGTCAACTACAGCGTGTGGGTCTGCTGTGGGAGCCGAGGTGGAGGCCAAAGGCTGATGCGTACCCAGAGCAGTGGGAAACCACATTGTCTGGGGATCCAGTGGAAATCGCGGTCTGGGAAGAAAGGAAGCCAGCTGGCCCTCGAGCCGTGCCAAGGGTCACTCAGCAAGGCTGTAAACAGGAAGAAGAGCCCAGCTTCAAAGCGGGGGAGAGGAGAGTCTTGGGAAGAAGCAAGAGAGGGTAGGGAAGTGGCCTCCGATAGAGGTTACTAAGGTTAATGGGACAGAAAACTGCTCCTACAATAGTATCTAGGGGCTGGGATTTAGCTCAGTGGGTAGAGCGCTGCGCTGCAGTCTTTGAGGTCCTGAGTTCAATTCCCAGCACTGCGAAAAATGGGAGAAGGACCTGGCAATCCACTCCCAAGGCAATCTTGAAAGAGTCAGCCATTGAAAACCCTATGAGAGTGGCTATGAGTTGGATACAGACTCGACGGCACCTAACAACAACAACAATGATAGTATCTGGGCCAGGGCCGATGGTGGGTGTGGGGTGGGAGATTCAGGACACTCTGTGGAGCCAGTTAAGCTGCAGGATTCTGCCATTATGCAGCACACTCTAGGCTGACATCCCATCTTGGGCCATATTGCATAATCGGTGATCAAGCAGGCTCAGGGGGTTTTGTTGTTTGCTTCTTCCAAAGATCTCCACCATTGGACTGAAGTCCCCGAAAGACTAATTTTATTGAATTTCTCTGCTACGTAGCCTTTCTTGGACTGGGATTTAGCTCAGTTGGTAGAGCGCTGTGTTGCAGTCTCTGAGGTCCCGAGTTCCATTCCCAGCACTGCAAAAATGGAGAAGGACCTGGCAATCCACTCCCAAGGCAATCCCGAAAGAGTCAGCCATTGAAAACCCTATGAAGGTCGCTATGAGTCGGATACCGACTCAACGGCACCTAACAACAACCACAACATAGCATTTCTTCTCCTTCTAGTCTATATAGGTCAATTTTAAAGTTCTTTAACCTGACACATGATAATGACTTTGACTTACTGTGCTGATAGTATGTCCAGGAATGTTAAATATATTACTTCTCACTCACTCATGGCAAATCTACATTGCAGTGACTGTATATGGATTTTATAGAGAGAAAAAACTAAGGAGTTAAGTAATTTCTCCACAGTCCCATAAGCGTGTGGCAGAAAAAGCACTTGAATCCAGGTCTGCTTGATTCCTTTCCCCTAAAATGACTGCTACCATATAATGTGTCCTGCAGAATCTGGACCACACACTTGTTAGACATTGTTGGCAACAAGCTGTCACCCACATTCCTGGCTGGAGAAGCCAGTGACCAGCCACTGCCCCCGGTGACATTTCTAGCCTGAGTGTTTTCTGAAGCCTGCCCCCAGCCTCAGTGCTTCTGGTCAAGGTTTTAGCGCTAGTGAGGATTCTTAATCAAAACATAGTCACGCTGTGCACTGTGGGCTTTAGCAGATGAGACTCAAAAAAAAGTCACTAGAGATGAAAGCCAGAAACAATGCAGAGAGCTATAAAGAAAAGAATCATAGTCCATGAGCTCAGAACCAGAAATAATAATAATAATATTAATATTAATAATAATAATAATTTAAAAATCCAGGGTGCAGAGAAATTCCAGCTGAACATGGCCTTGGGGTACAGAGGTGAGAATCTGAGGCCCTAGAGGATCCTAGAGGATCCGTGTGCTCCCTAGGGGACTAAATGACCCATAGACTCCTCTTACTCCCTTGGGTCTGTTGGCCTTAGCCAAATTAGGGTGCTTGTTTCACTCATCCTGAAGACTCCACCCTGTCCAAAAGTCCCCAGAATCTGTGTCAAAGAGTCCTTTTGTAACGATGAAAACTATACTTATTTCAGGTGCACTCACTCACCAGCATTACCTACCCCGCATCCACCCTGCAGCTGCCCAGTCCCTGCCCGGAACATTGATCACCTGCCCTGCTTCTACAACAGGCAAAACACTACTGTCAGTGCTTCTCTGCTATTCATAGGGTTTTCAATGGCAGATTGATTTTTGGGAGTGGGTAGCCGGATCCTTCTCCCAAGCCTACAGCACCTGGTGTTCCCAGGCGGTCTCCCATCCAAGGACTAACCAGGCCCGACCCTGCTTAGCTTCTGAGATCTGATGGGATCAGACGCCACAGGTCTATGGCTGCAGGCCATAACTGTGGGCCAGCCAAGGTCTCCTGTAGGTAGTCACAGCTGCTTTGCTTCAAGATGGAGATGGTCACATCCAGCCCAGAGGAAACAGCCTCACCACAGATAAGAGTTTCTTTTTTAAATTTGGGGAGCTCCCAGTCCCTGAGGGGAACTTGCAGCAGTGAGGGCGGAGGTCCAGCATGGAGCTGCCCAGCATGGCGGCATGCTGGGGTTCTTCTGTCAGTGTGATAGAATCATGGCAGAATGAGACAGCTCTGGGATGGGGAGAAGGGGTTCCTACTGAGTGTTCACTTGTGAGGCAGCTCCTCTGTGTGATCCCTCTTATTCTCACAATGCCTCTGGGACCTGGCTGTCCTACCCATGGGGTGCAGAAGCACAAACTGAGGCTGGCAGTGGGTGAGGAGCTACATTGCGCTAGCCTGGAGATGTAGTTTTGTCTGATCACAGAGCAATGCCCCTGCCACGTGGCTCTGTACCTGTGTCTGGGGAAAGATGATGGGCTGTTTCTTCTTCCCAATTTGATAGTTACTTCCTTTTCTCCAAACCTTTAACCCCCAGCCTCATGTATTAACCATGCATTCTTATAATGAAGCAGGGTATACATTTTTCGAGGGAGGTGATGGCTTAGGAGATAACGCTTATGGGTTTTTCTTGATGAATTGGTGTCATAGTATTTTCATGTTGTTGTTAGGTGCCATCGAATTGTGTCTGACTCATAGGGTTTTCAATGGCTGACTATTTGGGGATTGCCTTGGGAGTGGATTGCCAGGTCCTTCTCCCATTTTTGCGGTGCTAGGACTTGAACTCGGGACCTCAGAGACAACAAAGCAGCTCTCTACCAACTGAGCTAAATCCCATCCCCTTAGTATTTTCATAGTATTATAGTAATGTTGCTATTGAAAATTTCAGGCACCTCCCCCCACCTTGAACCCTTGTCTCCCCATCAAGCTCTTACGTTCCAGCCGAGGGCTATTCTCCTGTTTACCACATGTCTTTAGTGCTGATTTGACACGTACTCACACACCGCCTTGGATTACCAGTACCCTTTGTATCTTGTAAACCATGTTATTGGATTGAACCTGAAGCTCTGTGGGTGGGGAGCTCCCACAGACGTCTCCAAATCTTTCCGGGATCCTGGAGCTGTTTGTGTTTGCTTCGGTTATTGGGCGTTTTGTTTCACCTTCCTTTTCCTTCGCAGATATGTCATTGTCCCTGTGGGTACAGCCCTCGGCTCTAAACATGAGTTTAGACCAGGCGCATCCTCTTCTTTGGGCCTTACAGACTAGCAGGGAGGGCAGGTATTCTGGCTAAGGAAGAGTGCACTACCTTATCTATATCAGCTCGGAGCCTGAGATGTGGGCAGCACGTGGTAAGAGTCCAGATGGCCAATGGTGGTATCTGAACTCTTAACTGAGTCTTATCCATTTCAGAGCTTGGGAAGCAGGAGTCTGGAGGGCATGGTTGCTGGAATAGGAAAACATAGACTTAACCTGGTTCAGGTACACAGTAAGTGCGTGAGGCTTAACTCAGGTGATGGGCTCAGCGTGAGAATTAACATCCCTAGATACAAGGACGTCTATTGAATATACCATGGACTGCCAAAAGAACCAACAGATCTGTCCTAGAAAGAAGTGCAACCAGAGTGCTCCTTGGAAGCAAGAATGGCCAGACTGCATCTTACATATTTAGGACATGTAGTCAGGAGAGAACAATCCCTGGAGAAGGACATCATGTTTGGGAGAGTGGCAGGTCAACACAAAAGAGGAAAACCCTCCACCAGATGGATTGACATAGTGTCTGCAACAATGGGCTTAAACATAAATAAGATCGTTTGCCTGGCACAGAATCTGCAAGTGTTTCGATCTGCTGTACATAGGGTTGCTGTGAGTCAGACTCGACTCAACAGCACCTAACAACAACAAACAACAAGATACAAGGACGGGCTGGGGTGTAGCCCAGTGGCAGAGCACTTGCAAAGTAGCTGCAAGGCCCTGGGTTCAAATTCCTTGAGGCCAAAGTGCAGGGACACTGCCCAGGCTGGGACTTTGGGGCTGGGGTTTAGCTCAGTTGGTAGAACACTTTGCAGTCTCTGAGGTCCCAAGTTCGACTCCCAGCACCACAAAAATGGGAGAAGGATGTGGCAATCCATTCCAGAGGCATTCCCGAAACAATCAGCCATTGAAAACCCTAAAAGGGTTGCTATGAGTCGGACATGACCCGACGATGACACCTAACAGCAACAACAAGATACAGGAATGTGTTTATGTGGTCAATGGCGGTCACAGGGATGTGCAGTGCACAGGTTCCTGGCTGATCCTGGAGAGCCACCCCTTCGGTGCCCTGCAGATTACTGGCTACTTGGTTGAGGAGGACGGTCATTCAGTAAGCAGTGGAATGCAGTGTGACCAGTGTGAGATGGGGAAGCAGGTGGGGTCAGGGAACCACCAAGCCTGGGGGTGTTAGATGTGGTGGAGAAAGTCCTGGGAGGATGGGGACATGACGATTACTCCCGTCATTGTTTAAGCGTCCATTGTACACATTTGACCTCCTTAAGTGAACCTTTTTGCCGAAGACCCTTGCCTTCCTGGAACATGACATTCTCGAAAATCTGCGTGCTCGAAAGTAGCAGATGGGACCAGCGCTGGGGCTGGGGCTGGCACTGAGGGCCATGGATGGCAGCTGATTAGGGAAGGGACGTCTGTGTGAGGGCCCAGAAGGGCTTTGCTGGTGGCCCTGAGTGTTTCTCCAGCACAACTGGGGAATGGTCAAATCCAATTAGTGATTAGTGTAAGAAAAGTGTCGTCTGTTTTGCAGTTGCTCATGCTTTGCCCTCCCAGGCCTGCCTTCATTGTTATTAGGTGCCATCAAGTCCTGTCTGACTCATAGCGACCCTCATAGGGTTTTCAATGGCAGATTGTTTCGGGATTGCCTCGGGAGTGGATTGCCACGTCCTTCTCCCATTTTTGTGGTTCTGGGAATCAAACTGGAGACCTCAGCGACTGTAGAGTGGCGCTCTACCAGCTGAGCTACATTCCAGCCCTTTGGAAGGGTAGAGGGAAGGATGCAGCATGGGAGGTCCTATTTTGAGGGTAGACATGAAAGTTCCCATTAGAACGGACAGGTCTAAGCCAGGGACCTGGGCTAAACCTTCTCAGTCACTTGACCGCCTCTGGGGACCCCGCCACAGCAGGAGATAAGAATGCAGCTGGGGTTCTGTAGTGGCTCCCCGGAGAGGTCTGACCACCTGCATCTCTCATTTCAGACTGCTCTGCCATGACCACGGCACGGTACCGGCCCACCTGGGACCTGGCCCTCGACCCGCTGGTGTCCTGCAAGCTGTGCCTTGGGGAGTATCCGGTGGAGCAGATGACGACCATCGCCCAGTGCCAGTGCATCTTCTGCACCCTGGTGGGTCTCTGGGGTCACGTGCTTGTTCAGGCATGGCGGGAGGACCTGGTGCTCTTGCTTCCGACAGCACTTAGCAAGGCTTTGGGAGGAGGATGGGTCTCCTTGTGAAGGCTTCCTTGGTTATTGGAGGAGTTCCTCTGTAAGTAGCCATGATGGAAGATTTCCATGGCAGCCGCTTGGGGTGCAAAGAGCCCTCACTTAAACAGGGTTGTAGAAGCTGGCAACACAATTTAGCGAACTTGTCAGAGCACGTGTCCTCCTTGCCAGGCAGGAAAAGCTTCCCAACACCTCCTTTAAGTTTAGTTTAATAAACACATGCTTGAGACAGTAGCAGGGCCAACCTAATGGCTGGGGGTAGCTAGCATGTTCAGTCCTTAGTGTCATCATTTGCTGGAACTAGAATATCTACAGCTGAAATTACATTTAAGTTTCCTTGAGATGTATCCAGTGGTCCCCTAGGAGCCAAATGAGCTAGTCTTTTTTTTTTTTCTTTTCCTTTCTTCCTTTCTTTCTTTTTTTTTTTTTTTTTTTTTTTTTTTTTTTTTTTTTTTTTTTTTTTTTTTTTTTTTTTTTTTTTTTTTTTTTTTTTTTTTTTTTTTTTTTTGCGGTACTGGGGGTTGAACCCAGGGCTTTGCACTTGCATGCTCTGCAAGTGCTGGACCAGTGAGCTGCACCCTCAGCCCATTTTTTTACTTTTTTTGAGACAGGGTCTCGCCAAATTACGCAGACTGCCTCCGCTCTAAAATTTGCGATCCTCCCGGCTCTACCTCCCAAGCTGCTGGGATTACAGGCATGTGCTACCGTGGCCGGCTAAATAATCTAGTCTTAATGAATATAAGGACTTGTCATTTAAGAAGTTTGGGGTTTGGATCTGACTCAAACCTGGAATTTTTATCCATCAGAAGAGAAAACAAATACCTTTTTAACAGAAAAGAAAAATGAGTAAAAAAAAAAATTAGAATAAAGAAAATGTACTGTTCATTAATCCATTTAATTTTTCTTGATTATTATTCCCATTCAAAGAAAGGAGGATGAAACCAACCCAAAAAGCAGCAGGTGGGACAGTGGTTGCTGGAGGCTTAGGGAGATGTTGGGGAGAGGGTGCAGGGTTTTCCCTGTGTGGGATGAGTAACTTCTGGGGATCGTGTGCTGCGTGATGAAGGTAGTTAGGGGGACTGTATTGTGTGCTGGTCATTTACTATGAAGGTGGATATTAAGTGTTCTCACCAAAATGGAAAAAAATTTTAAAATACCCAAAACCCAAAAACGTAACTGTGAGCAATGATAGGTACTTAACTGGCTCATTTGTGGTAAATGACCTCACAGGATTCACACGCAGCAAACATCCACTCGTATTCCCTAAATATATTTCTGTCAGTCGTATTGCAGCAAAGCTGAGAAATAAAATAAATGCCGCAGCTGTTTTTAAAAGTACAGGGGAAAAAAAGGAAGAATTGTCTTCAAACGATGAAAAAACAAAATCGTTGCTTCTGAATTGTCTCCAGATCAGAGCTGGGCCACGTCGGCAGCCACATGTGGATTTGTCACATGTCAAGCTGTGAATCCGTGGCTCAGATTCTCCTGCCTCCCCGCACTGGGTGCGTTTGCCCTTCTTGCCCTGGACTTCGGAGGTTTTACTTCATTTATGCATCCTGATAGCTGTGGGATGTGAGCCCGGCATGTCTTAGCACTGTCTTAGAGAAAAGGAGCCGGAGCCTTCCAGACCTTTAATCGGTGTTTTCTGATTTCCTGTCGGTGCTGATGAACAGAAAACTTTCCAGCTCATTCTCCATCCTCCAAACACCCAGCTTAGTGCAGAGCTCATAATAGCTAATCCATAACAGCTCACAGATTGAACTGAAGGGGATCGATCTCACTACTGAAGCCGGCATCCAAGAAATATGCCGCATGAAAGCGCCAGGAAAATAATGTTAACCTGCGGGAAAGGAAATTGCTTTGGATGTTTTTGTGAGATGGGAGAGGGTGGAGAGGCAGTCTCCTTCCAGTCAACATCGTCTCCTTGCTGGAGGTCGAGCTAGGGTGTTGAGCATGCAGTGATGCAGCGGGCAGTAATCAGCTTCCTGCAGAGCCCATTTCCACAGCCTCTCCACTGCCTGGTTCCTGCTCAGTCAGTGCTTTTGGGCAGTTTGCTGTCTTTCCAGTCACCTGGAGCTGTCATGGCCAGGCCACTTGGTTTTTCTCTTGAACTATTGTAGTCTAGCTCCGTTGGTAGAGCGCTGCTCTGCAGTCTCTAAAGTCCCAAGTTCGATTCCCAGCACTACAAAAATGGGAGATGGGCCTGGAAATCCACTCCCATGGCAATTCCGAAACAATCCGCCATTGAAAACCCTATAAGGGTCACTATGAGTCTGATACCGACTCAACGGCACCTAACAACAACAACAATTGTAGTCTTCCTGCCTTTGTGCCCAGACTTCCATTTTGTTGTTGTTGTTTTGGTTTTCTGCGTCTAGAAAGTTGTAGCAAAATAAATTATTGTTGTTGTTGTTAGGTGCCATCGAGTCAGTATCTGACTCATAGCGACCCTGCATATAACAGGCGAGACACTATTGTCCGTGCTTCTCTGGTATTCATAGGGTTTTCAATGGTGGATTGATTTTTGTGAGTGGGTTGTCAGGTCCTTCTCCCAAGCCTACAGCACCTGGTGTTCCCAGGCCGGCTTCTATCCAAGTACTAACCAGGCCCCACCCTGCTTAGCTTCCGAGATCTGACGGGATCGGATGCCACAGGGTTAAGGCTGCAGGCTGCAAAATAAATAAGCAACTCTAATTCAGACCAGAAGCTGAATTTAAGGCAAGGAATGAATGCTAAAGGAAGAAACCGGCCCTTGTTTTCTAACAGAGGTTTTGGTGGGAATACCACGGAGCAGTGGGGCAGCTGTGGATTTTTCTCCACAACTATTTATTAGAAATTGAAGTGTTAACAATAGTCCCAATTTGGTTGGTGGCTCCGGGTGTTCAGCAGAGGAAGCACCTGAGTGTTGGCTGATGGAAAGGAATAAGAGGCATCATGATGCCGTGATTGCTTTGGTCATGGGCTTCCACTCTGTGGGGGCCTCCAGTGACACCACTGGGCAGGCCATGGAGGAGCCAGGACTTGTGGTCAGACAGACAGTGAAGGGAGAAAGTTGTGTCAACTGAATGGAGCACCCTTAAAAAGACAAACAGTGACTTCAGACTTACAGCCAAGTTCTTTTTTTTTTTTTTTTTTTTTTTTTTTTTTTTTTTTTTTTTTTTTTGGCGGTACTGGGGGTTGAACCCAGGGCCTCACAGTTGCATGCTCTGCAAGTGCTGGACCACTGAGCTGCATCCCTAGCCCATTTTTTACTTTTTTTTGAGACAGGGTCTTGCTAAGTTACGCAGACTGCCTCTGGTCTCGAACTTGCGATCCTCCTGCCTCCACCCCCCGAGCTGCTGGGATGACAGGCGTGCACCACCGCGCCCGGCTTACAGCCAAGTTCTGAAGTGAGTCCATCTCAAGGAAGGGAAGCTAGAGAGAAAATGTGAGATCTGGGGCACGGCACCCGCACTGAGATGCCAGCTCTGCTTATGACCTGAGGAGGCCACATGGGTCCCAGCCGTGTAGTAGAGACCAACACAGTTTACCTCAAAGTTCAAACGGAAAGATATATGTAAGGCCCAGGTATGTGGTGGGTACTCGGCAGCCCTACTTCCCCTCTTTTTACTTTTTGAGTTTGAATTTAGAATTGCAGGATTGAAAAAGAGGAGGGGGCAGCTTTCCAGAAAGATACACTCCGAAATGATTTTAGTGGCCCAGTGCATTGGGAAAAGGATGTGACGATCCGCTCCCAAAGCAATCGCAAAACAATCAGCTATTGAAAAACCTTATGAATAGCAGAGAAGCACTGACAATAGTGCCGGGCATGGCACAGTGTCGAGGAATGTTTTGTTTTGTTGTAAATTGGGTCACTATGAGTTGGACTGACTCTATGGCAACTAACAAGAAGGATGCTGTGTCCTGTGTCTGTCACCAGGACACCTTCTGGGTGCCAGAGCTCATGAAAGAAGCACCAAGTCCCCATCTAGACACACTGTCTGTCTAGCCAACATTTCCCAAGGCGTTTGAACAGGAAAAATATTTGCCTAGTGGTTACTGACTTGCTCTGTCCTAAAGCCATTCCTGTGGACTTACCCTGCTTGCAGGGGGTCTGGGGGCCTTAGGGTGAGTCCCAAGGTCTTTGTGACTTTGAGGAGGTCCTGGAGAGCCTGTGCATCAGGGGTCTGTGGACCTGACCTGGGTAGGGCCATGGCACTTTGACGAAGGACTTCAGTGGTTTTGGGGACTGACCTGGGCCTATGCACGGTCCAGGTGCGACACCAGGCTCTGGGAACATGGAGGTGGTGGGGGTGACCAGGCGGTTCAGAGGACTGACTGAGAGATGAAACTTAAATGGCGAAATGTGAACCTGAACATCTGTCTGTAAAAAGTGACCTGGACGTGTAACCAACAGTTTTTCAGCTAAAATACTGGGAGGGAAGAGAGGGCTGTTGACACTTAGGTCAAATACGGCAGCCCTGACCCTGCCTGAGAGCCAACCCCGTTTTCATATCAGCTGTCAGTCAGTGATACAACTCCTGCCTGCAGTCACCTGGAGAGTCCTGAGGGACCCATATCTGAAACGAACACACCTGAGCCCTGTGGAGACCCTTGTCCTTACAGTATTGGATAGGTGTGCTCAGAATAGTGTGGTGTTTTCTTACTGACAAAGTGGTTTCCAGTCTGCCAGCTACCAGCATTAGTGATAATGTTTTCACTCCCAAGGTGGCGACAAGGGGGCTCACCGAGGGGAGGTGCCGTGGGCGCTGCCTCAGGCCATGGGGAAATAGGAACATCTTTTCTTATTGTTTTTGTTAGGTGCCGTCCAGTCAGTGTCTGATTCATAGCAACCCTGCATACAACAGGGGAGACACTATTAGTGTTTCTCTGCTCTTCATGTTGTTGTTGTTAGGCGCCATCGAATCATGTCCAACTCATAGCCACCCTCATAGGGTTTTCAATGGCTGATTGTTTTGGGATTGCCTTGGGAGTGGGTTGTCACGTGCTTCTCCCATTTTTGTGGTGCTGGGAATTGAACTCAGGACCTTAGAGATTGCAGAGCAGTGCTCTACCAACTGAGCTAAATCACAGCCCACTCTGCTATTCATAGGGTTTTCAATGGCACATTGATTTTTGGGAGTGAGTTGCCAGGTCCTTCTCCCAAGCCTACAGCACCTGGTGTTCCCAGGTGGTCTCCCATCCAAGTACTAACCAGGCCCGACCCTGCTTAGCTTCTGAGATCTGATGAGATTGGATGCCACAGGGCTATGGCTGCAGACCTTCTTTTCTTAGTCGTTAAGAAAAAAGACCAGTCAAAAGGATTTCTTGTAATCATGGCAAGACTTAAAAAGCCTCATAGAACGTTCATTTGTCACCACTTCAGACCTGTGGGAGATTGGATTCAGGTTCAGGTGTGGGTTCAGTGTGTTAAAATCTAGAGGGGTTGGGTTCAGTTTGCGTTTAAAATTTTAATCCTCTGTGTAGGTGGATGAATAATTTTTTTCAATTTTTAAATAGATAATATTAAAAAAATGCTGCGTTCAAATTCAAGTGCAAGTTCAGGTTCAGAAAAACAATTCTAAATGCTTGAAAGTGAATGGGGTCAGGGTTTGGGTTGGGCTTCATTTTGAAGGCATGCTGTCTACACGTAGGATTTAAACTCAAACCTGGACCAAATCCAAACCCTCTAAATTTTAACGTGTTGAAACCACACCAGAACCTGAACCCAATTTTTTGAGTGTTGGGAGCACTGACATGTGGCCATGTCTATTTATACATATATACAAATACCTATCTAGTACTTCAAGCTAGAATCATTCCTATTCTGCACCTAGGCATTTCTTAATGATTGCTTTGGCCTTTATGACACGGATACCAGGAAAGTAACCTTGATGCTCATTGGCCGTGTGGTCCTCAAGCCCATTCCTGGGTGGCCCAGATGGGTGCACCAATTAGCTAAGGCAGTAGCCTGGAATCTGCCCTGCATTCAGGGGCCAGGAGGGAAGGGGAGGGTCTTGTGAGGGGCACAGGGAGTTGCTTGGAAGGAGCAAGTCTGCAACTTGCTCTGGACCTGAGAGCGCCCTTAGTGCTATGCTCTCTGAGCTTTGTGGGGGCAGTATTTTGTTTTGTTTTCATTTCCCATAAACTGACATATGTTGTTGTTGTTGTTAGGTGCCATCAAGTCAGTATCTGACTCACAGCAACCCTACGTACACAGGCAAAACAATATTGTCAGTGCTTCTCTGCTGTTTGTAGGGTTTTCAATGGAGGATTGATTTTTGGGAGTGGGTTGCTAGGTCCGTCTCCCAAGCCTGTAGCACCTGGTGTTCCCAGGTGGTCTCCTATCCAAATATTAACCAGGCCCAACCCTGCTTAGCTGCCAAGATCTGACGGGACCAGATGCCACAGGGCTACGGCTGCAGGCAAACTGGCACATAGGGTCCCTTAAAAAAAATTGTTGCTTTCCCATAACCTACTTGAGTTGCACATGGCTCAGTGCAGGTAAGAGCAAGGTGCTCCTGGTTGTGAGTTTATGACTGTGCCTGTGGAGGCCACTGCTCTAATAGCACCTCTTCTGGGAAACGGATCTAATTAATCACAAGGTCTTCAGGATTAGAGGAAACTAAATCTTTGTCTGGGCTGGGATTTAGCTCAGTTGGTAGAGTGCTGCGCTGCAGTCTCTGAGGTCCCGAGTTCGATTCCCAGCACTGCAAAAATGGGAGAAGGACGTGGCAATCCACTCCTGAGGCAATCCTGAAACAGCCATTGAAAACCCTATGAGGGTCGCTATGAGTCAGACATGACTCGATGACACCTAACAACAACAACAACAAATCTTTGTCTTGCCATGGGGGTTGGCCTGCTGTGGTAAGAGGGGCTCCTAGGAAATACTTTCCCAAGTGTTCTTGATCACAGGATTCCTTTGTTCAGACGAATGTCAACCAAAAAACTTGACCCGAAGCCCAGTGAGGACCACACTGGTCTGTTAATTGGAGGTCATGCCAAGAGCTGACCCATCATCCCTGCCATATACACTGGCTCCTGGGAGACCTGAGGGCCACACGCCTCTGTGGGCACAGACGAGGCCTTTGCTCTGGGCTCTGAGAAATGCGTTTAGTGTCCTGTGCACAGAGTGGCTTCCTGACCTGTGTGGGGGTTTTTTTTGTTTGTTTTTTTTATTTGCGGTACTGGGGTGTGGCACCCAGGGCCCTTGCACTTGCTAGTCTCTCAGCCCCTTCTTGTTAATGAGGTAAAAAGTAAACAAACAACTAAACCCTTGGTCTCTCCATTTGCTAGAATGGTCTTCCATTGTGTGGGAAATTCCAGTCTTCCCTAATGAGGCTCTTCCACCAGGCTTTCTTGCATTCCCACCCCTGGAACTCACGCATCTCACACAGACGCACACCCATCCCACCTCCCACCTAGGTTTTATCTGTTAGTTCCTGATTATCAGCCACCCGGACCTTTAACCACCTTGACAGAGACCACTTCCTTGGTACCACATCATAGATATTTGTTGAAGGAATGAAATGATTGAGGACTCCCCCTCTGGCCCCCCGTCTGATGTTCTGTGGGTCAACACCCTCCTTCCACAATGCCTCTATCTTTTGTTCCACTCAGAGGGCTTTGCGGTGAATCCTTGGTGGTGCTAAATAGGACGTTTTGCTCCTCTGTAACTTTGGGCTTTCCTAGTCAACACCTATGGGAGAAAGACGTGGCAATCCACTCCTGAGGCAATCTCAAAACAATCAGCCATTGAAAACTTGCAGAGACAGCAAGATTTGCTGCTGAGAGCGGAGCCACTGAACTGGCAGCTGGGGAAGATGGGAAGGAGGGTCACTATGAATAGGACACGACTCAACAGCACCTAACAACAACAAAGTCAACACCTATGGGAGAAGGACGTGGCAATCCACCCCTGAGACCATCTCAAAACAATCAGCCATTGAAAACTCTAGGAGGGTCGCTATGAATAGGACACGACTCAACAGCACCTAACAACAAAGTTAACACCTATGGGAGAAGGACGTGGCAATCTACTTTCAAGGCAATCTCAAAACAATCAGCCATTGAAAACCCTATGGGGGTTGCTATGAGTCAGACATGACTCGATGGCGTCTACAAGTCAACACCTGGAGCTTTCTTGGGCCTATGCACTGCCTCTCCTGTAGCTTGTGCGGAAGTAGGAGGATGAGGAAAGAATGGAATATCCTCTCCCTAGTCCTTCACCACCCTCATCCAGCCCTACAGCACTCTGGGAGGTCAGGAGAAGGGCCCTGGATGGTTCGCTGGGCTCAGTGAAACAGCAGAACTCACAGGTTCAATGTCAACGTTATATGGCTGAAGAAATGTCAACATCTTCTTATGGCTGGAGAACATCAGTGAGAAGCCGCACTGGAAACCCAGAGCACCTCCTGTGATCAGAGCCAGGTCACACGATGTCCCCACCTTCCGGACCAATAGCTCCCTGTCTTCCCCAGCCGCCAGCTCAGTGGCTCAGTTCTCAGCAGCAACTCTTGCTGTCTCTGCAGCCGCTGCCCACGCCTCAGAACACGCCACTGTTAGGACCAGGGACTACGCTCCTGCTTTCCATCCATAGGCAGGTGGCTACGTGTGCCTGCCTCCTTAGGGACAGCCACCTTCTGATGGGCGCTTTTATAAATCATGGCATGTACCGCATTGCTCTGGACCTGTCGTCTTATGACCACTTCCCAAAGCCTAGGGACACTGTGTGCTGACTGAGAACTTTCCATGGCCTGAGCCTTGAGCTGCCCATCCCCCTTAGGTGAATCCACACACTGCTGAGAGTGGATTCTGATAACATGCCCTTTAATGGCGAAAGTCCCCTCAGGACGCTCTGCAGATGCCTCTCTGCCGTCCCCGCAGATGAAGACCACTGCTCAGCAAGCCTGGTTCCCCTTCCCTGGCCCGTGTCTTACCACATGCTTCCTGCAACCAGCCAGGCACAGGCACTCTGCTGCCAGGTCACACCCTCCCCCTGCGCCCCCTTCTCCTGATGGCTCTTTGTCTTCGATGGGCTCAGCATGGGAACAAACCATTTCTTCCTTGTGTAACATTGTTGACTAAGCAGTACCTGTGTCTACACTCCACCTTAATTAGTCATCACGTGTTGACCCTGGGAGCTCCTGATGGCTGTGGGGCTAGGGCTCCTCCTCTACCCTGATCCTCCCAGGCTCTGCCTTGATCCCTGCATACCTTCCAGTTGTTCGTCGCTGAGTTGACCTGACAGCCCAAGAACTTCCCACTTGGTGTTCTGAAGAGTTTCCCACAAAATCTCTCTGTCCACACCTTCCATGCACACTTAAAGTTACAGACCTCTGTGCAGCCTGGGAGGAGACGGAGAGCTACAGAAGTCACCACCGTCCACCTTGCCCACCGTGTGGGGTGAGAAGTGCCCTGACCCTCTGTGAGGGCACTGGGGTGCCCTCAGACAGCACGTGTCGTCTGTCATGACGAAAGACGATGGCTACTTCCTTTTGGACCAGTGGGCTGGAAAGCTTGGGTGATGGAAATTTTGCACGTATAGAATAAGGTTGGTAGGTGTGGGTGTGGTAGGGGGCAGATAAGCCAGTATTTGTTACGAGTGTACTTTATGGGGGGCAAAACCAGTCCTTTCAATGAGGATAATATCTGCAAAGTGAGGCTGTTATCCTTGTTTGGCAGTTGAGGGAACGCATCTTACAACCCTTAGCAAGGAGTCCCAGGGTAGCCCAGGGAGAAGAGCCCCAGTGTCAACCCAGCCCCAGTCAGCAATGGCATGCACGTGACCATAGCAGAGCAGCGGCCGCAGGGAGCCCAGGCCATGGTGGTTTTGGAGACAGGCTCTTGGGGCTGGCAGGAGCAGAGAGTGCGGTAGGGGAGAGCTTTGCTTTCACTTGTGAAGCCTGGATTTTTTTTTTATTATTCCAATAATTTTCCAGAGGCAACCTTTGTATTTTATGGACCTCTCGGTTTGTGAGTAAAAGCACAGCCCCGTACCCTCCAGGAAGGTGGTCTGTGCCAGGAGAGAGAGCGTGGAGCTTATGGTTTGTCCTGGGTTCCCCAGGCCACCCAGCGAGCGTCACTCTTGGGCTTCTCTTGAAGCTGTCCTAGCAAGGCTGTCCTAGTCCACTGTCATCTTCCGTGAGGGTTCTGTGGGAACTGGGCCAGCCTTCCTGCTAAGTGGGGGGCCAGGCTCTGCAGCTCAGCTGCTTAGAAGTAGCGGTTTGTAGATGGCTAGTTTCTGTCTCAGGTCCCCAACTCTTCTACAAAGACACAGAACACCCTGCTGCCAGGTGTCTGGGTATTCTGTGCGTGTTTTGCTCATCTGTGTGTCTGTCCTTCTGCTGCCTGTTGATCTGTGCACCACTGACTCATACTCCCTCCTACCAGCAAGTTAGATTGTTGTTGTTGTTGTTAGGTGCCATCGAGTGAGTATCCGACTCATAGCAACCCTCTGTACAACAGTGGAAACACTATCGTCAGTGCTTCTCTGCTGTTCATAGGGTTTTCATGGCGGATTGATTTTGGGGAGGGGGTTGCCAGGTCCTTCTCCCAAGCCTACAGCACCTGTTGTTCCCAGGCAGTCTCCCATCCAAGTACTAACTAGGCCCGACCCTGCTTAGCTTCCAAGATCTGACGGGATCCGATGCCACAGGGCTACGGCTGCAGGCAGCAAGTTAGATATAGGAAAGCAAAAGATGAATAAAGAGTTCTTTCAAAGAACTTGCCAACTACTAGTGAAATGGCCCTCGTCAGTTACCGAAGGCCGCAGAAATGCTGGGAGAGAGCACATGGGTATCCCAGCAGGCTTTGGGAGCACAGTGCCTCTGCAGCTCCCAGCTAGAGAGTGATCGCTTCTCTGTCTGCCAGGCTTACAGCGGGTACAGGCGGACAGATGAAGGCCCTGGCCTTTGCCACACAGCTGGGAAGTGGGTGACCTGGATTCCAACCCAGCTCTGTGGTCCCAAGGTCCTGGCCCCTCACCCAGTTCTTCAGAGTCCCGCTGTGTCTGTCTGGGCTTGCCTGCACATGAGGTTTGTCAGTCCTGGCTCCAGATGAGCCTCGGCCACCCAGGCACCATGGGGCAGTTTCTGTGCACTTTCTGCCGTTGGAAGGACCATGGGTCGCCAGCAGGGCTTGGAGGAGAAGGCAGGCACGCTTCAGCATTGCTGTCGTTCGCAGCGAGGCAGATACGTGTCTGTGGCCACTTCTTGGCAGGAAACTCCTGACTCGGTGGAGGTACAGTGGCAAACCAGCCATGCTGTCTCCTCGTCGGGTTTCAAAGACTTGGAAGACCCAGTGGAAAATGAGATGCCGGGAACCTTCTGTGGCTCCGCCGCCTCTCCGCCGTCCTCAGCTTGCTCTGTTGATGCCTCTTTTCCTGGAATGCGTCTGTCCCTGGGGCCAAACTTTCATCTCCCAAACCTGCCTTGACCCCTGTCCCAGGAGAGACTTCTCCTCTTTACCCTGGGGGGCGGGTTCAGCCTCACCACCCTGATGGGGAGGCCCCGCTGGAACTGGAGCAGCAAGCACAGCACGCGACTTCCTCGCGCTCCAGGCTGGGAGATGCCCATGCCTGAGATCATGTTCGCATTGCAACACCCCGTGCTCTGGGTTGACTCACACTTTGCCAGTGTACAGCTCGCACAGTACTTTGTTCTGCGAGAACATGTATGAGGGAGCAGAAGATACCTGATTAAAAAAATTACTTTTTGGATTGCTGTTTTCCATTTGTTTTTATTGTTGTTGTTTTTTCTTCTGTTTTTTAGACAGGGTCTCACTGTGTACCCCAGGCTGTCCACAAACGTGTAATCCTCCTGCCTCAGCCTCCAAAGTGAGTGCTGGGGTTATTGTAGTTGTTGTTAGGTGCCATTGAGTTGGTATCCGACTCATAGTGACCCTCATAGGGTTTTCAGTGGCTGACTGTTTCGGGATTGCCTTGGGAGTGGATTGCCAGGCCCTTCTCCCATTTTTGCAGTGCTGGGAATTGAACTCGGGACCTCAGAGACTGCAGCGCAGCGCTCTACCAACTGAGCTAAATAGGTGTGCACAGTCACACCGAGCTGAAGAGGTCTTAACTAAGGAAGAAGTTGGCAAAATATATGTATATGTGTGTGTGTGTGTGTGTGTGTGTGTACACACACACACACACACACACACACACACACACACACATATTAAAAACACCTAACTGTACCCACTAGCCTTGTAGTCAGGCACACAGGACTCTGACGCCTCCCATCTGTACTTACAGAGCGTGGATTTGTGCTGGCCTTTACCTTACCTGAGCCCTGGGGTTCACAGCTATAAAATAACGGTGATGAGACCTCCCATTCTCGAGCCTGTTTGCTGGGCTGACATAGGCCCAGAGACTAACAAAGGGTCTGGCACTGAGAAGACATTTGATTACCGTAAGTTGTGATATTATTGCCTGTAGCCATAGCCCTGTGGCATCTGAACCCATCAGATCTCAGAAGCTAAGCAGGGTTGGGCCTGGCTAGGACTTGGATGGGAGACTGCCTGGGAACACCAGGTGCTGTAGGCTTGGGAGAAGGACCTGGCAACCCCCTCCCAAAAATCAATCCGCCATTGAAAACCCTATGCACAGCATAGAAGCACTGACAGTAGTGTTTCCCCTGTTGTACAGAGGGTCGGATACTATGAGTCGGATACGGACTCAACAGCACCTAACAATAACAACGACAACTGATATTATAGAAACCACGTCAGTCTCTGCCTGCAACAGTGTATTCATTGTTTCAGAACTTTCTCTGTGTATCTTTTGTCTGAGCTCATTTCTAGACACCTTCTTGCTATTAGATTGAGAAACCTGACTTGTGAGTCATGACCCACTTTATATCTGGAAGGAGACCAGGCTATTTTTGATGGATACAAGATCAGGCAGTCAGAACTCCATCTGTCTCTCTGTAGTAAACAAGTCGAGGTTCCCAGCACATCGTCAGCATGCACTTTCCACAGGGAGAAGCGTGCGACCCACTGGTATGCAGCCGTCGGCCAGACGTGACTCACTGCTTGTTGACACACGAGCTATTGGACAATGATGCTGAGACAGTTCCCGGGGTGCACAGTTCACACCTATTTTAATTGCATTTTGCAGCTTAGGGAGAATAATGCCCTGTCATTAAATATCGCTCTGCCCAATATTGTCAGGGCTTTCAGCATTCCGTTGGTTTAAGACGTTCCAGAATCCACCAGAGATCCAATTTAGACAAACTTAATTATAGAAGGGAAATCATGATCTTGTTGCTAAGGGTGTGGGTTTTTTCGTGCCTGGAACTGCAAGAAGCTCATCGCACAAACGGGCAAACAAGATGACAGCAGCCACTGTTCCTTCGCTGGTGCTGTGTGCCAGGAGCAGAGCCAGGTGTGTTCTATATGGTGTTTCTTTGACGGTCACCAAAGCCCAGTGAGGCAAGCTTCGCTGCTTCATCAAGGAGGAGCCAGGGCTCAAATGCATCAAGTCCCTTCTCCGGGGCCTGGGACTAGACGGACTGGCATTGCTTGTGTTGTTCTAGCTGCAAACCCTACCCTGGTGTTGCTGCCTCCCAGTGTTGCCCTGACCATCAGCCAGACATCCCATCTCTCTGCCAACCATAAGCGGACCGTGGTGACAGCCGCTTACTGTCCACTAAGCACGTCCTGTTGTCCCATCACAGATCAGCCCGTGGCCCTGGTGGAGACTCAGGGGGCTCCTGTCATTTCCTGGTGGCCTGTAGTGAGTGTGTCTCTGAGGATTTGACTAAGTCATTCCTTACAGAATTCTAAAATTGGGCCTGCCCACGCACACAACTCTGGGAGCTTTTTTATTCTTTGTGTGTTTGCAATACTAGGTATTGAAGCCAGGGCCTCACTCATGCTGGGCAGTAAGTGCTCCACTGCTGAGCTGCACCCACAGCGGTTGTTGTTGGTTTTTTTGTTTTGTTTTGTTTGAGACAGGTTCTCGCTAAGTTACGCAAGCTGCCTCTGGCCTTGAGCTCATGATCCTCCTGCCTCCACCTCCATAGTTGCTGAGATGACAGGCGGGCGCTCCTCCACGTGGCTTGGGAGCTCACTGCATAAGTGGTAGATTGGCAAAAGGTGGACGTATCGGGGCTGCTGCAGTCACCAGAGCCTGGGAAGCTCAAAAGAACATATGGGTCTCCACCTGGAGCCACCCACGTTATAATTTACCCATGAAGCCATGGCTCTGGGGAAAGGTTTTGGGAAATTTCTAGCTGGAGTCTTTGATGGATGAAATAGTCTGCTTTGCTAGCATGGAGCAAATTCCCCACTTTGATCAAATTATTCTTCATGTACCAAGCATACACTCTTTTCCACAGATTCTTCTAGGCTCTTTTAGATCCTAATGTGAGGTGGTTTAAACTACCCCAGATTGCAGATCTGGAAAATGAAGCTGATGGAAGAAGAACATAGTTGTTTCAAATAAATATGGAAGAAGCAGGAAATACAGTTGGCCTTTGGTCAGCCTCATTTACTAACCATGCATTCTTGTAATAAAGCAGGGTATACATTTTTCGGGGGAGGTGATGCTTTAGGAGGTAAAACTTCTGGGTTTTTCTTGACGAATTGGTATCATAGTATTTTCATATCATTATAATAATGTTGCTATTGTAAATTTGGGCTGGGATTTAGCTCAGTGGGTAG
Organism: Pedetes capensis; assembly: GCA_007922755.1. NCBI lineage: Eukaryota > Metazoa > Chordata > Mammalia > Rodentia > Pedetidae > Pedetes > Pedetes capensis. The sequence goes on along the minus strand of VMDO01011967.1, from coordinate 18,149 downwards.
AGCACTGCACTGCAGTCTCTGAGGTCCTGAGTTCAATTCCCAGCACCGCAAAAGTGGGAGAAGGGCCTGGCAGTCCACTCCCAAGACAATCCCGAAACAGTCAGCCATTGAAAACCCCATGAGGGTCACTATGAGTCGGATACCAACTCGATGGCACCTAACAACAACAACAACAACAACATTGTAAATTTCAGTATTATCCTGGATCTGTGATTAAAACTTGATCTGGGATCCTGTTTTGAGGGATCTGGTGCCTTTTGAAGTGAGTCTGCCTGTCATTTGCTCTCCTTGTTGTTTATAATGTGCTTTTCAGGAAAACACTGGATTTCTAAGACTAATATACTTTATGGGCTGGGGTTTAGCTCGGTTGGTAGAGTGCCACTCTGCACTCTCTGAGACCCTGAGTTCGATCCCCAGCACAACAGAAATGGGAGAAGGACCTGGCAGTCCATGCCTGAAGCAGTCCTGAAACAATCAGCCATTGAAAACCCTATGACAAAGTGTACAGGGTCACAATGAGCTGGACCCTACTTAATGGCACCTAACAACAACAATATACCCTGTAGAGCTAGAGTGAATTGGTACTGAGAAAGCCCATGTGATCTTTTATATTAACTGCCCCTGATGACATGTCTCCCACTTCATCCTTTTTTTTTATTAGAAATTTTTAATGTACATCATAATGTGATTCATTTTGACATGCTTCTCATTGTGACAATTTTCATATATGCATTTTGATAAACATTATTCATATAGGTTACCCCTTACCCTCCCCTATGTTTCCCCCCCTCCCACCCTTCCCATCTAAGTTTCCCACTTCATCTTTTTTGAATGACTTTGGTTTTTCACAGTGCCCCCTAGTGGGGAAGCCTGGCAGGTTAAGTGAGATTCCTTACTGAGGGTTGCAAATGTGCAGGCATGCTCAGAGGGGAAAACGTGAGCCTGTTAAACTTGGGGTCAAGTCTAGCCTCTGCCATGCTGTCTGGGTAAGCTGGCACGGTCTTTCTTGGGTAACTCAGTTTTCACATCTGGAAGATGGAATGGTATACCTTTCCTGTGAGAATGTGCTAAGAATTAAGCGAAACAATGGAAGATGAAGAATTCAGGACAATGCCAGGCATCTCCTATGCATAGCAGCCACCCTTCTTGTTGTTGTTGTTAGGTGCTGTCGAGTCGGTATCCGACTCATAGCGACCCTACATACAACAGGGGAAACACTATTGTCAGTGCTTCTCTGCTGTTCATAGGGTTTTCAATGGCGGATTGATTTTTGGGAGTGGATTGCCAGGTCCTTCTCCCAAGCCTACAGCATCTGGTGTTCCCAGGCGGCCTCCCATCCAAGTACCAACCAGGCCTGACCCTGCTTAGCTTCCGAGATCTGATGGGTCGGATGCCACAGGGCTATGGCTTCAGGCACCCTTCTCGTCACTGTTAGATAAATGACTGGCTTTTGTGTTTTCTGAGGTTGTGCACTCTGGTTTCACCCTAGCCTCAGCTCCATGAACAGCACATATTCCCTGATGCCAATGGCTATGGATTTGTTGGTGGTGGCATTAGGTACCATCTAGTCGGATCTGACTCATGGCGACCCTATGTACAACAGAACAAAACAGTCCCTGACACTGTGCCACACCCGGCACTATTGTCAGTGCTTCTGTGGTATTCATAGGGTTTTCAGTGGCTGATTGTTTCAGGAGTGGGCTGCCTGGGCCTTCTGCTCTGGTGCCCATTGTTGTTGTTGTCGTTGTTAGGTGCCATGAAGTCGGTATCCGCCTCATAGCAACCCTCATAGGGTTTTCAATGGCTGACTGTTTTGGGATTGCCTTGGGAGTGGATTGCCAGGTCCTTCTCCCATTTTTGCGGTGCTGGGAATTGAACTCGGGACCTCAGAGACTGCAGCGCAGCCCTCTACCAACTGAGCTAAATCCCAGCCCCCTGGTGCCCATTAGGAACCCCATAAATATTTGGCAAGAGACTTAAACTTCTGAATTCCCCTAATCTGTTGGTTCCTGTGAGTCACACAGTGAAAATATGAAATGGTCATGGAATGGTGTGCTTGACTGGTCGTTTTCTTAATGCATCACAGCATCTTTGACGTCATAGAAATTAAGACCTTTCTCTCTTTTTCTTTCAGTGCCTGAAACAGTATGTTGAGCTCTTGATCAAAGAAGGACTAGAAACTGCAATTAGCTGCCCCGATGCTGCCTGCCCTAAACAGGGCCACCTACAGGAGAATGAGGCACGTGCAAGGAAACACGGGGTTTGCCCTGTGCGTTGGTGCGAGCTATCTGGCTTCCCAGGGTCCTGCTGTGGGTCTGCTTGGGCTTGCAGTGCGCTGTCTTCTAGACCGCAGTTTATTACACTCCCAGATTATATTTTATTTTCTTTCAGATTGAGTGCATGGTGGCAGCTGAAATTATGCAAAGATATAAAAAGCTACAATTTGAAAGAGGTAAGTGGTGCCACATAGTAACCAGTTATTTTTAGTTCCTAGAACACAATGTGCCTGCAGCCATAGCCCTGTGGCATCCGATCCCGTCAGATCTCAGAAGCTAAGCGGGGTCAGGCCTGTTTAGTACTCGGATAGGAGACCGCCTGGGAACACCAGGGGCTGTAGGCTTGGGAGACCTCAGACCTGGTAACCCACTCCTCAAAATCAATCCACCATTGAAAACCCTATGAACAGCAGAGAAGCACTGACAATAGTGTTTCGCCTGTTGTACACAGGGTCGCTATGAGTTGGATACCGACTCAAGGGCATCTAACAACAAGAACAACAACATCAACACAATATGGACAAGTTTGGGGAACTTCTTTTGGGAGACATTTGACTGGAGTGAAAAAGTTACAATAGCAGTGACACGGTGGGTGTACACTGAACTTATAAAATTCCTAGGACATTTGGAATTTCTGACTGGCTCGTGGTGTGGAAGCCTTGGCCAGTGATCTGCTATGTAGCAGGAAGAACTCATGAGACACCATTTGTTTAAAGGGATTGGTGCTTCTGGGGTGGTTTAAAATGATAGGACACTCATGGGACATTATTCTTCAGCCAAGTTAAAGTTGAATGGTTTGAGGGCCAACCTTTTAGACTGACCCTGAATTTCAAAGACACAAAGGCATGGGACGAAGACTGGAGGCTAAATGTGGTACACCCGCAGTGACCTTCATCCTGAACAGCTATAATTTTCTTTGGGGAAGCTTATTGTTGTTGTTGTTAGGTGCCATCGAGTCGGTATCCAACTCATAGCGACCCTCATAGGGTTTTCAATGACTGACTGTTTCGGGATTGCCTTGGGAGTGGATTGCCAGGTCCTTCTCCCATTTTTGTGGTGCAGGGAATCGAACTCAGGACCTCAGAGACTGCAGCACAGCGCTCTACCAACTGAGCTAAATCCCAGCCCTGGGGGCAGCTTATAGCTTAAATATCCTATGATGCAGTGCTAAAGTCAGTATGAGGAACTATAAGTTGATTCATTTGGATTTTCGAGACTTTCAGGCTCTCTGAAAATATTTTCCAGAGAGGGTCTCCACAGAGTCTGGCATTGTCATCCAGCCTGCTCTGATTCCTACCCATAACCAGTTGAGATAGCCATGCCTATGAGCAGTTAGCCTGCAGCCATAGCCCTGTGGAATCCGATCCCGTCAGATCTCGGAAGCTAAGCAGGGTCGGGCCTGGTTAGTACCTGGATGGGAGACCTCCAGGGAATACCAGAAGCTGTAGGCTTGGGAGAAGGACCTGGCAACCCACTCCCAAAAATCAGTCAGCCATTGAAAACCCTATGAACAGCAGAGAAGCACTGACAATAGTGTTTCCCCTGTTGTACAGAGGGTCGCTGTGAGTCAGATACCGACTCGACGGCACCTAACAACAACAACATGCGCAGTTAGGTCCTGGGCCTTGGTAAGCAGCACCGTTCTGCAGGATTGATGTGCCAGGATCTGTCAAGCCAATATTTAGAGAGCTGACTGATTTCCAAGATTTCTAACTGGTGGGGTTAGGGGCCAGATCTCCCACCCTTCCTGCAAATCCTCAGCCAAGCCCTGCACAGCCCTCGCTTTGGGAGCCAGGTCTTGTACACACCAGGGGCTCCTCCAGAGGAGGCACAGGGAGTGAGCCAGCTGCAAATCTGTGCCGGGCAGCGTTAACTCGGATCGCAGGTCACCTCGCAAAGCACTGAGACTCGTGTGTCCAGTACAGACCTTTATCTCTGCTCTCGGAAGTGCGCCAGGATCATAAAATAATGTTGGAAAGAGGCCGTAGACCCCCTTGGCTCTCATTTTCTTCTGTGGTCTGGGACTTGGGGTCACCTGCAGGGGGCAGAGCCAGAGTCAGGCAAGCCACACTCCTGCCGCAGAGCTTCCTGGTGCGGAGATGGAGGGGGTGCTGAGACATTCAGCACAGTGGGCACCACTGGGTCCATCTGGGCTCCCTCACCCTGGGCGTGGTCACTGCCCAGTTACAGACCAGGATCACGTGACCACATGGAAATACTGAAGGTGGGAACGGAAGGCAGAATGGACCGGAGGACGGTGTCTCTGGGACCTGTGGGTTTTAGATTTAAAAAAGAAAAATTAAAGAAATGCTAAAGATAAATCTTGAGTCTCCCAAAAATGTGTGTGGCCAAGTCACAAAGCAAATGAGATTTGTGATGGCTTTAAAATTTGTTTTCAAGAGCTCCTTTCTTTAAATGCTATATATAATTTTCCTTGTCGGGCTGGGATTTAGCTCAGTTGGTAGAGCGCTGCGCTGCAGTCTCTGTGGTCTCGAGTTCAATTCCTAGCACCGCAAAAATGGGAGAAGGACCTGGCAATCCACTCCCAAGGCAACCCCGAAACAGCCATTGAAAACCCTATGAGGGTCGCTATGAGTCGAATACTGACTCGATGGCACCTAACAACAACATCATCATTTTCTTTGGGACAGCTTATAGCTTAAATATCATATGATGCAGTGCTAAAGTCAGTATGAGGAACTATAAAGTTGATTAATTTGGATTTTCAAGACTTTCAGGCTGTCTGAAAATATTTTCCAGAGAGAGTTTCCACAGAAGCTGGAGGTTGTTTGGGTTTTGAGAATATGAACTTTCTATGACACTGAGTTTAATTTAAAAATGCAGCTGGGTAAATTTTCCTATCCCCTTCCCTCCATCCGTCCTTCCTTCCTTCCTTCCTTCCTTCCTTCCTTTCTCATTTTCTTTCTTTCTTTCTTCCCTTTTTCTTTTAGTCCTTTGGCTTAGTCAGACCATCAAAGAAGACTTTTTCTCTTGCATAAAAATGAAGCCAACTAGATTTAGGATAGAAAAACACTTCTCAAACCTGTCACTTGAAACATTTTGCTAACATTATGCTAAAAGTTTCTTTTTTAAAGATTCAGACTTAATGGCACAAAAGTGCTGTCTGAATGAAATGTGAGAACATCAGAGCTGAAGTATAGCTATGAATCACAGCCAGTTTCTTGAACAAACTTGGAAATGTGATCAGAAAGCAAAGCTACTCTGTTCCTTCACAATTTTGTCACTGGACGATGCCTGGAAAAAAAACTAACTTCAGTGATTTTTCTGACAACATTTGTTATTCCTGTTGTTGTTAGGTGCCTTTGAGTCAGGTCCAACTCATAGCAACCCTGTGTACAACTAAATGAAACACTCCCCGACACCGTGCCATGCCTGGTACTATGTTGGTGCTTCTCTGCTGTTCACGTGGTTTTCGATGGCTAATTGCTTTAGGAGTGGGCTGCTGGGTCCTTCCCCACTGACAACATTTAGTTACCAAAAAGTCCTGTAGTCTGTGTAAGTTGCAAATGTGTCTTTATGTAGTCCTGGTGTGTCTTATCTGATCCAGCAGCGTGGATCTTTTTTTTTTTTTTTCAGAACTGGGGATTGAACCCAGGGCCTCATGCCTGCATGCTCTGCAAGTGCTGGACCACTGAGCTGCACCCCCAGCCCCCCTCCTTTTTTTGTTAGTTTTTGTAAACAGAGTCTCACCAAGTTACACAGACTGCCTCTGGTCTTGAACTTGCGATTCTCCCGCCCCCGCCTTCCTAGCCGTTGGGATTATAGGCATGCGTCACAGTGCCCGGCACAACTTTTTTTTTTTTTTTTTTTGGTACTGGGGGTTGAACCCAGGGCTCTTGCAGTTGCATGCTTTGCAAGTGCTGGACCACTGAGCTGCAGTGGATCTTAATTTAAATTTCTCCACATCTCTGGATGAGGCCTTTGGCAAGCTGGAAGCCAGGGAAGAGACTTGGGAGATGCTTTTTCCTTATGAGCACCTACACTCTCCCCTGGCCCACTCCAGTGCCTGGGTGAGAGACGGCCACAGTTCTCCCCGCTGTATCTGTCTGAGCATTTGCCATGCAAGGTGGCAGGTGTTGCTTTCAGCATCAGTCAGAAGCTCCTGCCACCCCAGGACAGGGATATGGCTTCCTGAGCTTTCTATGCTAGGGGTCCGCAAATCCTGGGCTGTAGACCCAAACCAGCAGGAGCACCAGGGAAGCGAGCAAAGCTTCATCTGTATTTACACAATAAATATAATGTGCGTGAATCATCCTGAACCCACCCCCACGCCCCATCCATGCAAAAATGAAAGCTAGTCCCCAGTGCCAAGGGGAACCACTGCCCAATGCCCCTGTCCATGGAGGTCCTGGCCCTCAAGGGCTGAAGTGAAGCCTTGTCTTGGGCCTTTCTGTTTTTTATTTATTGATTGATTATTTATTGATTATTTATTGATTATTGATTGATTGATTTTGCGGTACTGGAGATTGAACCCAGGGCCTCGCGCTTGCATTCTCTGCAAGTGCTGGACCACTGAGCTGCACCCCCAGCCCATTTTTTTTTTTTTACTTTTTGAGACAGGGTCTCACTAAGTTACACAGACTGCCTCTGGTCTCGAACTTGCGATCCTCCTGCCTCCGCCTCCCGAGCCACTGGGATTACAGGTGTGCGCCACCACGCCGGCTGGCCTTTCTGTTTTTTAAAAGAAAGCAAAGCTCAGAGAGGTTAAGCAACACTCTGAGGTGTCCACAGTAATCACGCCTGCAGTCTAGGACCAGGGCCTGGGACCAGGGCACCAGCTAGGTCAGGCTGTGTCGTACCAACACACACATGAGGGAGCACCAGGTGCTTTTCCTTCAGAGTGTGCTTCCGGAAGCAAAATCTGCTTTGGAAAAAGCAAACTACCTTTTTGAGTCCTGTTCACTTGTATAAGTAGATGTCTCTTGGCGGCTTGCTTCTCTACAGTTAGTTGAGGAACTAATCGCCTGCAGCCGTAGCCCTGGGAGATCCGATCCCATCAGATCTCAGAAGCTAAGCAGGGTCGGGCCTGGTTAGTACCCGGATGGGAGACCGCCTGGGAACACCAGGTGCCATAGGCTTGGGAGAAGAACCTGGCAACCCACTCCTAAAAATCAATCTGCCATTGAAAACCCTATGAACAGGAGAGAAGCACTGACAATAGTGTTTCACCTGTTGTATGTAGGGTCGCTATGAGTCGGATACCGACTTCACGGCACCTAACAACAACAAGAAGGAACTAATGTTAACTGCAGTCACCCAAAGGTAAATTATAATGATACTAATAGATTTTTTTGATTTTGGAATTAGTTTCTTCTGCTATTCCAGAAAATATTATTTGCCTTGTTTGAAGATATGTCTCTCACATATAAACAGAGTATAGCAGATACAATGCACTGTGCAGGATACAGTCAATACTGCAGGCTATTAGGAGACACTCAGTGATAGAGAGGTTGTTGTTATTGTTGTTAGGTGCCATCAGGTCAGTATCTGACTCATAGTGACCCTGCATACAACAGGCAAAACACTATTGTCAGTGCTTCTCTGCTGTTCATAGGGTTTTCAATGGCGGGTTGATTTTTGGGAGTGGGTTGTCAGGTCCGTCTCCCAAGCCTACAGCACCTGGTGTTCCCAGGCGGTCTCCCATCCAAGGACTAACCAGGCCTGTCCCTGCTTTGCTTCCTAGATCTGATGGGATCAGATGTCACAGGGCTACGGCTGCAGGCTGATAGAGAGGTAAAGACACATATATGGAAACGTATCTAAAAGAGACTCCCGGATCCTGCTTGCTGTGGACTTTGTTATTGATTTGTTCCCATCCTTTATGTGCAGTCGCGGAATTGCCTGCAGGAAGGATGATGGGAATATTAATAGAGATCTAAGCTGGCCTGCACTCCCAGGGTGCAGAGGCCCTGGCCACTCAGGAAGGCCGCTGTGGTCAGCACCTCACTGATGACTGTGGGGAATCTCTCTATGGGAAGCCAGGCAATGCCATGTCATAGCTCTGGGAGGACCAGTCACAGAATTGAAGTTGTTACCATGGAAACCACCCCCAGATCCCTCCTCCCCTCCATGCCACAGCGGAAGAGGGAGCCAGATGACCTCGCGCAGCAGTGGCAGGGAGGGGCAGGAGGTTGGCGCGTCAGAACTGTGCATGGCGAGGTGGCCGGCCTGGGCAGTCTGCTCCCTCCTGCCAGCAGGGCTCCCTGAGCACAGGGGTGGCCGGCAGAGCATGGGACCGCCAAGGGTATGCGGCGGGCAGGCTGCTTCTGGCCAACCCTAACCCAGTGTCCCAGGGGGCAGAAGGCCGGGCACAGGCGAGGCCGTCCATCCTGTCCTGTGTTCAGCGTGCTGAGTAGCGACAGCCTGCAGAGGCTGCACCAGGAGCTGGTCTGCAGCCAGGCCCCCTGCCCCCAGCACTCAGAGGGAGGCAGCAGATGGAGCCAGGCAGCAGGGCTGTTGGGGCGCGAGCAGCTGGGGGCTCCGGGGCCCTGCCAGCAACTCATGCTGGCTCAAGTGCCCCAGGGTCTCCTCCCTGTGGACCCAAGTGCTCCCGGGTCACCAGGGGGCTCTCACTGCCCCAGGCTGGCAGCCAACCCCCGACTCCCGCTGGGTCCCCTCCACCCTCTGCTTCTACCGTATGTCTGCGCATCCAGCACTCGAGAACCTTTGAAAAAAAGCAGGCGTTGATCAGTGAATGAGACAAGGGCCGCTGTGTTCGTCCTCTCTGTGTCAGGGCATGCGGAGGGTTTTGTGTGATCATCATGAGGGCCAGGCACAGAGGAATGCAGGTCTCCAGCGCTGGAGTTCCTGTATTGTCACTGCCTCCAAGACCCATGCCAGCCCTACCTAGGGACTCCTTTTGTACCATGGATTCATTCCCCTTGGCATTAAGAGGGGCTGGACAGGCGCACTGGCTCAGGAGTTGGCCAACCCTGGGCTGCTGTATCTAAGGTTTCCCCAGAACCTTCGTTCATTCATGGGCTGCTGTGTCTGCTTTTAACTCCAACAGCCACGCTGAGTAGATGTCACAGAAACCCAGAAACCAAGCCGGGTGCGGAGGCGCACGCCTGTAATCCCAGCGGCTCGGGAGGTGGAGGCAGGAGGATCGCAAGTTCGAGACTAGAGGCAGTCTGCGTATCTTAGCGAGACCCTGTCTCAAAAAGTAAAAAAAAATGGGCTGAGGGGTGCAGCTCAGTGGTCCAGAACTTGCAGAGCATGCAGGCACGAGGCCCTAGATTCAATCCCCAGTATCAAAAAACAAAACAAAACAGAAACCTCGTAGTCTACAAAGATTTAAGTAATTATGCCCAGCCCTTTACCGGAGTATGCCAGGCTCTGTAGCAGGTGACTGGCCATTGCCAAGGTGATACCTGAAGCAAGGTTGTTCCGAAGCGCTGCTCTGGCTTCTCTGTTTATTAGGGCGTGCAGTCCCCACAGAAGGCACATGTAGTGTGCATTATGTAGTCAGGACATCACAGCCAGTGACTGAGTAACCCAATCGCTGCCATCCTCTGCTGTGTGTTCTGGTGAGGTTTGGCCCTACAGGCCAGCCTGTCGTGGATCCCGCTGAGGAAGTCTCCAGTGTTTGAGGCAGGGGACCTGAACCTGCCTGGCCGCTGGGCACAGAGCTGAGAAGTTAAATGTCATACGATGCAGTGCTAAAGTCATTAGGAGGAACTACGAAGTTGATTAATTTGGATTTTCAAGACTTTAGGTTCTCTGAAAATATTTTCCAGAGAGAGTCTCCACCGAAGCTGGAGGTTGTTTTGGCTTTGAGAATGTGAACTTTCTATGACATTGAATTTAATTTAAAAATGCAGCTGGACAATCCCTCCCTCCCTTCCTTCCTTCCTTCCTTCCTTCCTTATTTTCTCTTTCTTTTTTCCTTCCTTCCTTCCTTTTCTTTTCTTTTCTTTTCTTTCTGTACTTTGACTTAGTCAAAAAAATCAAAAAAGATTCTCCGTTACCTCCCAGCTTCCTCAGCAAGATTGCCTTCCCAAGATTACCTCCCAAGAGCAGGTGATCTTAGAGAATCTGAGGCCCAGATGTATGCCAGGTCACAGGACAAGCCCAAGAAAGCTTAGGAGCCGCTGGCCCACGTGCTGCCCTCTCCAGAGAGCCCCGTGATCCGATGGCCCCTGGCGGCCCTTTGGCAGAAGGTTAGCTGCCTGTGTGCTGACCTCCCGCCCCTCAGGAGAAGTCAGTGTCTGCTGGACAAGAGGGAAGGCGAAATGCATAACCAAGCTTTCTCAGAGGGGCAGCTCAGGACCAAGTATTTAAATCAGTGTAGTTTTTGGACAAGGGTGTGAAGGAAAAGGAGTGTCACTATCCTGCTTTTTAAAAATAAACTTCCTGACAGATTCCAGTACATTAGGCTTCTTAGTAACAGGATTCCCGTTTAGAGGTCAAACCCACTGGTGAGAGATTATTTGTCCTCCGTCGTTAGCTGATGGGTTGGATTTAGAGTTAGGAGGGAGGCAGTCGTAGGCGCGTGAACATTCCGCTGGAAGAGTCATAGAGTCGTTCAGACATCTTCCTTCCCTCCTCTCTTTCTGGTCCGTGACAAACATTTCCGAGTGCTGGCTGTGTGCCGAGCCCGGGGCTGGGCTATGGGGGACACCGGAGTGGGGGATACAGGCAGGGCCTCAGGAGGCTGCGTCCTCAAGGGTAGACAGAGACCCCCTGGTGCTGGCACCAGAATCCAGCTGGGTGGGTGGCCTCCACAATGGAGGGGCCCGATGACCAGGAGCTGGGCAGAGAGGGTGAGACGACCTCCCAGGGAGCCAAAGCACATCAGGTGCAAGGGAAGCTGGGAGGGCCTGGCGCAGAGGGGAGGGCGGGGCGAGATGGGCACGAGGTTGTGATTGGCCAATTTTGTCCTGCACGGCCTCCTCGCAGAATGCATCAGCCAGGACCCCCACTGGGGCACCTCCCTGCTCACTGCCCCTCCCCGGGCCTCCTGGGTCTCATTTCCTGTTTTGTTTCCTTGTGCCAGAGGTGCTCTTCGATCCTTGCCGGACGTGGTGCCCGGCGTCCACCTGCCAGGCCGTGTGCCAGCTCCAGGACCTGGGGCTGCAGACCCCCCAGCTGGTGCAGTGCAAAGCGTGCGACATGGAGTTCTGCTCCGCCTGCAAAGCCCGCTGGCACCCCGGCCAAGGCTGCCCGGAGACCATGCCGATCACCTTCCTCCCCGGGGAGACCAGGTACCCTCTGCGCATGAGCGGCCCCAGGGGCCAGGGACTGGGGGTTCTGGGGGGCTGGGGGCTCTGGCTTGGGAGAAGGAGAAATGTTTCCTTCCTGACAGTGCTACCTGGGAGGGTGTGGCTGTTGTCGCATCAGCATCCACACACTCCAGTTCTTTTTATTTTATTTATGTATGTATGTATGTATGTATGTATGTATTTATTTATTTATTTGCGGCACTGGGGGTTGAACCCAGGACCTTACGCCTGCATGCTCTGCAAGTGCTGGACCACTGAGCTGCGCCCCCAGCTCTTTTTTTTTTTTTTTTTTTTACTTGTTGAGACAGGGTCTCACTAAGTTATGCAGACTGCCTCTGGTCTCGAACTTGCGATCCTCCTACCTCAGCCTCCAGAGCCACTGGGATTACAGGCATGTGCCACCGCGCCCAGCGGAACACTGGTCTTTAGAAGGAATGTTCTACTGTGGAGGAAGGGAAGGAAGGAAGGAAGGAAAGAAGGAAGGAAAGGAAAGGAAGGAGAGGGAGAAGGCAAAGCAGAAGGAAGAAAAAGAGATGAAAGGGAAGGAGAGAGGGAGGTAAAGAAGGAGAGAGATGGAAGGAAACAAATGGCCAGGAAGTTGGTGCCAGGCGATAGAAGGGCGTGCGCTCTCTCAATGCCTTGGAGTTCTATCGCAGATGCTGTCCAAGCTGCCCTCCTCCCACGGCCCGGAGGGGCTCTGCTCCTGACTTTTCTGGCTTCTGGTGGCTCCAGGTATTCCTTGGCCAGAAGCTGCGCCCCCAGCCCATTTTTGTTACTTTTTGAGATAGGGTCTCGCTAAGATACTCAGACTGCCTCTGGTCTCGAACTTGCGATCCTCCTGCCTCCACCTCCCGAGCCGCTGGGATGACAGGCGTGCGCCACCGCGCCCAGCTCAGTCCACCTCTTCAGTCTCATTCAAACCTGTAGTCATCTCTTTCATGCTGTATTTATGAGCACTGCTTGCCAGACGCTGTGCAAGGCCCTGGAACTCTAAAGATGCAAAAGAGCCGCCCTGCGCCGCCCGACTAGAATGCAGGTGCCTGGCAGCGTTGTAAGCCCTGTGCTACCTGCAGCTTTCCCCAGGGTCCACTCTGATGGAGGTGATCCGAGTGGGGGTGTAGGAACAGCAGCGAGAGTAGTGGGTGATGGTGGCAGGTACCGAAGGGTCACCAAGTAGGTTTGCAGCTGCCTGGAGCCGCAGGCTGCATCTCCCTGGAACTCTGAGGCTGGTGGAAGGCTATGGGAAACGCCGCTCTATTTCTGCCTTCTTCCTTCCCCAACCGCCAGTTGGCACAACTCTGTGCCCAGGTGGCCATTGGAGCTTCTCTCTGTGCACCTTGGAGTTTAGGCAAGTGAGCCACATTGTTGTTGTTGTTAGGTGCCGTCGAGTCATATCCAACGCATAGCAACCCTCATAGGGTTTTCAATGGCTGTTTCAGGATTGCCTTGGGGGTGGATTGCCACGTCCTTCTCCCATTTTTGCGGTGCTAGGAACTGGATTTATCCCAGTCCAGAATGAGCCATGAGAGGTTGATAATATCCAAGGCCTTTTTTCACTACAAAATGCATTTTTGCGGTGCTGGGAATTGAACTCTGGACCTCAGAGACTGCAGAGCAGCGCTCTACCAACTGAGCTCAATCCCAGCCCAGCATGAGCCACAAGAGGTTGATAATATCCAAGGCTTTTTTCCACTACAAAATGTGCTGTCAGATCGTTCAACTGGGCAAGGTGGCCACATTTTTAACGGAATGACGGCTGTGGCAGCTCACCGCCCACCAAAGGTGCCCTCACCAGCTGCTCCCTGTTTTCCTCTCTCTTCCCATTCTGGTGCCGCCCAGCCCCACCCTCCGGGAGAGACCCCTCCTCCATGGTCCCGCCCCACATCCTCCATGTTGCCACAGCACACCCTTTGCCCACTCTCATTTGCCTGTTACTCCTGGGCTCCAGCACCCTTCAACCTCCCCCTTCCCTGGACGCTCCTGGCTGCCTTTGGACGGGGCCCCGTCCTCTCTGTCAAGCGTCTCACTGCACATGGCAGGGCTGGCAACTCCATTGTCTGCTTTCCTGTTGGAAATTGTCCATGTTGACACAACCCTGGACATTCTGTGTGCTGGCCCACCTGTCTCCATGGTTGATCTCTGATCAGGCCAAGCGTCGCCTGTCTGGGGCTGTGTGGGCTTGTCCTATGACCTGGCGTATATCCGGTCCTCAGACACTAGAAAGGTCTGCTCAATTTAGACATAGGGGCTCAGAGGCTTCAAAATTTTGCAAGAAGAAGCCACAGTTCTTATTTGCAAGAAGAAGCCACAGTTCTTATTTGGTCGGATTAAAAGTAACTGGCAGAGCTTGCTTTCCAGGGTTGTTGTTGGTGTTGTTAGGTGCCATTGAGTCAGTGTCCAACTCATAGCGACCCTACCTACAACAGGTGAAACACAATTGTCACTGCTTCTCTGCTATTTTTAGAGCCTTCAATGCCTGACTTTTTTGCAGGGGAGTGGGTTGCCGGGTCCATCTCCCAAGCCTACAGCACCTGGTATTCCCAGGTGGTCTCCCATCCAAGTACTAACCAGGCCCCACCCCGCTTAGCTTTCAAGATCTGCTGGGATCGGATGCCACAGTAGTACTGCTGCAGGCGATTTCCAGGGTTGTTGTTGTTAGGTGCCGAGGAGTCGAGTCCGACTCATAGCGACCCTCACAGGGTTTTCAAGGGCTGATTGTTTTCGGGATTGCCTTGGGAGTGGGTTGCCAGGTCCTTCTCCCATTTTTGCGGTGCTGGGACTCGAACTCAGGACCTCAGAGACTGCAGATCGGCGCTCTACCAACTGAGCTAAATCCCAGCCTGATTTCCAGGGTAGGGAGAGATAAATGGAAGGCAGATTGGGGAGTTTGCCAAGTGAGGCAGTCAAGCTAGATGTCTCACAGAGAAATTCCCTGCTAGTACTATGTCCTGTGTTCTGTTCAGCAAGAAGAGAAGGCGTGAGGAAGAGCAACAGTCCGCTCCTGGTGGGGTGGAGGAGGCTCCATGCCCTGGTGTTCTCGTTAGCATAAAACTTACTTTGGTTGGAAAGTGGTGACTGTCTGGAGCCTATTGTTTTAGCTTTCTGCAACAGTGATGTCCTGGACTCATTGAATTCACCATGTACGAGTGCTTCAAATCGAGTCCCGAGTCTCATTTTGTGGAAATTTAAAAGTCAGGAGGTGTCCCATAAAAGAATTAGAGCTTTTGACCTCTCTGGCGAGTCTGAGTATCCAGCCACACAGAGCCTGTGCAATCGCAGCGAGCTGAGCAGTGGACTGCCTGGAAGGGGGTTGTGGGTAAAACCTAGTCCCCGTCACTCCCTCTTGCCTCCCTGGACCTGATTCTGGCTGTCAGCTGTTGTCCATACCTGCAAAGACAGATACAGGAGATTTATGGAGGTTTTGCTGTTGTCTTGTTTTCTTTTGTTTCATTTTAAGGCTAAATTTTCCCCTTGCCCATGTTCTGTCCACTGCCTGACCAGCTTCACACATTAGCATGCCTGCCCTCCCCTCGGGGACTCCGGGGCGTGTAGATTGGGGTCTGATTGCTTCAGACTCCCTTCTGCCTTGATTCACTTGAGTCTCTGGTAAGACGTGTTTCAATAAAAACTTCAAATAGAATGCAGATTCAGGAAATGTTTGAAAAGTATTGTCTGCCCCATGCAAACCTTTATTTATAACACGAAGCACCAGACCCTCCGTATTCTAACTCATTCTGTGTTGAATGTCTTCCCAAGACGTGCTCTACATTCCTGTGGTCTTGGCCTCTGCTCACTGTATTTTTTCCAGAATCAGCTTGAAAGTAACATGAGGAAATTAGCTTCATTACTTGAAGGTCACATCTGGCTTTTATACCAAAACACTGTTATCTAACCTGATGGCCAACCACAGTCCTGGGAGCTGGTGCCTAGGAGCTGGTGACTTTTGCAGGATCCACTCCATAGTCGGGCTGGGATTTAGCTCAGTTGGTAGAGCGCTGCGCTGCAGTGTTTGAGGTACAGAGTTCAGTTCCCAGCACCGCAAAAATGGGAGAAGGGCCTGGCAATCCACTCCCAAGGCAATCCCGAAACAGTCAGCCATTGAAAACCCTATGAGGGTCAGTATGAGTCAGATACCGACTCGACGGCACCTAACAACAACAACTCCATAGTCAGAGGCCACAGCTGATGATTGTTCTTGACTGGGGGTGGGTCCTGGTGGAGACACTTGTGAGTATATTGTCCCATCTCTCCCTTGTGACAACACCAGATCATCCTGATCGCACTCTATCTAGCCAGTTTGATCTGTAGTTTGCTTTTAAATTAGAATTTGAACTAGAGACAGTTTTCGAAACTTCCAGTAATAGGAGTGAAAACAGCTGGCACATATTGAGTGCTGACTTTGCGTGCACGGCATATGCACCTATCATGTGTAAACCGTTAGCCCTCCTGACACACTGAGTGATCAAAGGTCTTAGCCAGCTTAGTCTGTTTTGCAGAAGAGGAGCCTAAGATGGGTAAGGCATCGTAGCACAGCTGGGATTTGTCTGTGGGTCTCAAGGTAGCGTTCTTCGCTTCCAGGGTGCCCTGCTTCTCATTTCTTACCATGGCAGCTTTTACCAGTGGACAAAGGAGAAGTGCGCTATGTTATTGTTGTTGTTGTTAGGTGCCATCGAGTCGTATCCAACTCATAGTGACCCTCATAGGGTTTTCAATGGCTGGCTGTTTCGGGATTGCCTTGGGACTGGATTGCCAGGTTCTTCTTGCATTTTTGTGGTTCTGGGAATCGAACTCGGGACCTCAGAGACTGCAGCACAGCGCTCTACCAACTGAGCTAAGTCCCAGCCCAAACAAGCTATAGACATGATCAAAAGCAAAGCTTCCTACCAATCACCAGATGAGGCAGGCTAAAGCAAAACGTTAACCTGTGGATTTATGATGATGCGTGTGGGAGGTCCTTCTGCCAAGATGCATGCAAAAGGCCAGAATTTGCTCAGCTTCAGTAAAAATACACACAGAAATGTATTTAGTTCTGAAAAGGTTGCTCAGCTCCAAGGGGAGGCATTTTTCTGCTGGTGATGTTGGATTAATGTCGCCGGTTCAAACACTAGAGCAAGTGGACCCCCATAATTAGTGATAGCTTTTCAGCTTTTACCATTTATTCTTTCAAATGCTTTCATGAGTGTTTTTAGCTATCTTTTAAAAACTAATAGCATGGGATGGGCATCCTTCCCTGACCATACCTAAATATCTGTGTTGCCTTTTTATTGTTGTGGTTGTTGTTAGGTGCCATCAAGTCCGCGTGCGACTCATAGCGACCCTATGTACAACAGGCAAAACACTATAGTCAGTGCTTCTCTGCTATTCATAGGGTTTTCGATGGTGGATTGATTTTTGGGAGTGGGTTGCCAGGTCCTTCTCCCAAACTTTTTATTAGAAGGTTTGAATTATTGCTGCCCTGAATCAGCTGTTTCACACAACCAGGACTCTACACTGTACTGTCATTATAAATCATACATAATCCTCTTTTATACTCACCCTGGTAAGACAGAGGCTTGTAGAGATGTCATGCAGCTTGTTAGTGGAAGAGTCAGTGCTTGCCCTCACACTTAAAGCCCTTCATGCTGATAACCACAAAGCCCACCGAAAATTGTTAGGAAAACAGTATTATGAGACAAACCAGGTAGTTCTATCTAAGCAAGTAGCATATGTTCTTTTGTGTGTGTTTGTACCTTATTTTTTTTCTGACAATTGAAAAGTGCATAAAATTTCCTGCCAACCCTTTGGAAAGTATACACATAGACATAATGCCAAAAATTGTATGTACATTTTAATAAAGGAAAAAACTATATTATAATATATACTGATAGCAAAAGATGAATACAAGTCAGATTGATTTCTGTAGTTACAGGAGGTGGTCAAAATGGTCGCCATAGCAGAAGAGGCGGACTTGCTGCCGTGCGAGGTCTCCAGGGCCTTCCCTTGTGCACATCACACCCAGCACCACTGATCTCAAACTTACCAGGAATGTGTGCAGTGGTTAGGCAGGTGGGAGGTTCTGTTCTACACTCACATCTCCATTGCCACACTTCCACCATGTACTTGGATTTCAAATATCGCTTCACAATGATCTTGCAATCCTGGAAGAGTAGCCACGCTTCTGGCATTTTCTTTGACTATTCTGCCTGCCATAGGGTGGCCCTAGCGTTCATTTGATTGATGCCCTCTTTTCAGTGAACATCATATTACACATTACTACTGTAGTACAACCCAACTTCAAAAAGTAACACGTGCACCAGGCGCGGTGGGATTACACACCTGTAATCCCAGCGGCTCGGGAGGCGGAGGCAGGAGGATCACAAGTTCCAGACCAGAGGCAGTCTGCATAACTTAGTGAGACCCTGTCTCCAAAAGTAAAAAAATGGGCTGAGGGTGCAGCTCAGTGGTCCAGCACTTGCAGAGCATGCAAGTGCGAGGCCCTGGGTTCGATCCCCAGTACCACAAAAAGAAAAAAAAAGTAACACTTGCATACATACACCTTTTTAAATGTGTCTACCTCTTTTGGCACTCCTGGTTGTATACATATTTTTCATTCCCTGGTATATGAAGAAAGACATAACATGTGGTCATACCC